>APFE030698935.1:199301-256269 GCA_000404065.3 Pinus taeda | reverse complement strand
CCCTCGACGAACCCACGCACCCTGTTTCGAAAAATGACGTACCCGTCCCCGTCCCCGCACCCGTACCCGTCCCCGAACCCACGTTTCCTGGCAACATAGGTTAGGACCTTCACTTTAATTGGAAAATGGTCAACTTGGAAAGTAGAACGCAGAAATAAAGTGAGAATTGGAAAATATCTTTGGATTGGTTATAAGGGAAATTTTAGGTTATCAAGATCCCTACTAAATCGTCCACATTGCATGAGGCTCTTCTCTCTAGTGTATGTAACAAGTCCTGTAGTAAGAAATGGTTCGTCCCATGGTTGGAAATGAGTATAAGTCTCACATTTACAAGGAGATAAAGCAAAGAAATGGTCTATATTATAAAAAAATATAGTGCCTAGTGCAACGCCTTACTAGGTGCCCTAGATAATGTGCAACACATTGGATTCTTACCATTGTCACCTTACCAACTACTCCCCTCTCTTTAGTCAATGACACAATCCAACACAAGGGAGACTCCCCTAGTAGGGATTAAGGATCAAGTAACCCAAGGATCTTAAGCTAAATTCCCTAAGGATCCTACAACAATAATTCACTACATAAGAATATGTCAAACTATGGTTTGCAGTGGATAAAAGAGTAAGTTCAAAACTCAAGTTCAAAGGGCATATGGGAGGAGAAATTTACAACAAAATTTAATGGTTAAAACAAAACATAACATCATATAAAGTATAATGTCATCCATAGAAAATACCAGAAAAATGCATGAAAAACTTTCAATTAACTACTCTAATGTACCTTGAAACAAAAAACCAACACTAAGCCATGCATCAATGAGTCATTAAATGCCTAAAACACAGAATTTTGTTGTACTTTTACCTTAGTTTATCAAAAACCACAAAGAAAAACAATTTTAGGGTTTTTAAAACAAATTCCACAAATGATAAAAACTAGTGCCTTATCAATCTAGGGCAAATGGACTCTAGGACACAAACTTATCTATAGTTTCTTATGAGTGATTCTAAATTTAAACAAGACAAGGGAAAACAAACTAACTTACCCTAAGTTTGCAATTTAGGTTCTCAATTTTACATATGATTAAGAGAAAGGAAAACCTATCTCTATTCCTCAAATACATGGAGGAAGGGCTTAGCTCAACAACAGATAATGAAGCAAAAACAAAATAAACTAACTTAGCACAAACACATTCATCCCAGGGAAAATAAAACCAAGATAAATCAAATAAACTAACTTACTTCACCATGCAACATCCAAGATCCACCACAATAACCCATGAAAAGAGATCACATCATCCACTAAACAAAGTCGCCCTACTAGGTCTCCATTGTGCAAAAGACAAAGCAAATTGACTCCCCTATATTTATATGAGGGTAGCCAAGTCAATTTTCCCTAAATTAAACTAAAAAGCCCTAAAAATGATTAAATCCATGATACAAAGTGCATAGGTCACAAGTTGACTCCAAAGATAGCCAAATGAATGAAATAACATAAAATTAAACCTCAATTACCCCATGTGTGTGAGACAAATGTCCTTCAAAGCTGACAACATCATCCAAAGGTCATGTCTCTCCATGGAAATGTGCAAGGAACAACTTACGGGATGTATCTTATCCCATAAGTTTTGGATCTCCATCCAAAAGAAGTGGTATATCACTAAAATAGCCCTCCAAAGCCCATGTCATCATCAAAAGGAGCTCACATCATCATCAAAAGAACCAAGATGGCATCATTAAGGAAAAGGGTGCACCTACCCCTCCAAACGAGTCCCAAGTTATCAATACCACCAATCATCATCAAGAGAACTACAACATCCATCAAGAAGGTTGAATGTCAGCCTCGAGGCATCTAATCATCTCAAGGGTGTACGATCTCATAAGTCAACAACATGGCTCCAATACACACCATCCAAGGTCCTAGAGCTGGACGGAGGTCACATCATCAATGCGAAGGTACCATCAAAGCCAACACTCCCAAACAAGACTCCAATGTCCTCAACCAAGTGTTATACATTGTCAGGGAATGGGGTTGGACATGCTCTACAAAGGGCTATAGAAGCATCACTCATCCCTTAAGGGATCCTCGTTGCCTCTATAAGAATCATCCAACACATACTCAAGGAATCAAGTGAGATCAACATCATGGCTACAAGAACCATAAAAGCATCAAGGAGGACCATATTCAATGCCAAATCCATCAAAGTGCTTCACACAATTATCATCTTCAACTTCCCAACAAGCTTATGATTGTGTACAAATTACCTCACTTAAGTATGGAACAGTTATCATACGACTTCATTAGGTGCTTCAACCCCTAAGTGAAAGAATAGTTTCTAGTCCAACACTTTACTATGATAGGCTTAAGTGATAGATGTTATGGCTTGGGATTTACTTCATGTAAAGTGCCAAACTCTTATACTAGATTATTTAAACCATTGTCCATGAGTGTCTTTGTTGAGCGAGCAATTCGCTGCTTGAGTTATCCTCCCTCGCCCTTCTTTTTCCAAACCCCAAAACTTGTTTTTGATATGGCTTGGTTAACAAAATTTCATTCATGAATCAAGTAATAATGATCATACAATTCCCCTTTAATGATGCCCAGTTTATTGCTAAATGAGGGTCCAGATGTTTACAAAGAGTTCCTTTTACTTTGGTAGGCATGATATGCACAAATATTCTCAGGGATCAATAGCTATATAACAGGTGGTAGAGCTCAAGCTAAACTTGGCTTCTACTTGTTTTACATCCCTTGCCATTCTTTTGCATTTTGACATTTGGCTCGTGCTCTTTCTTTCTTTAAAACTGCATGAACATTGGGCATATTCAACCCCTTCTTCTCATAGGACAAGGCCAACAGTGAACTAGTACAAGCTCTTGACAACAACCAATTAAAAGGTTGGATAACAAACATAGGGGAATGATGACCAAGTGTTAAGTATATATAACAAAAAGCGCTACCACCATTTAAGCCTCCTATTTGTGCCCCTCCTAGACAATGAAAGCAAAGACCCTAAGAAAGGTCACACTAGACTAGGGATGCATGATAACAACCAAGATGAAGTGTTGAATTTTCTAGGTCTATCTGTTAGAAAATTAATCTGTATTTTGCTGGTTTATTTCTTCTACTTGTTTAAAAATCAAACAAGTTAGTTAATACATTAAATACCGAAATAAACACAATACAGTCACAACATCTACAAATCATCAACTAAAAGAAAACAAGCACACAAGTGACACCATTATTTTTGGACAAATGTCCCCGAAAAAATCCAATGCTGGAAAACTGGTGCAACTATTCTAAGGGTTATATTATTATGCAGTCGATCTGAGTACAACAGGGTGCCTAATCCGGCTCACCCAATAGAGAAAAATACACGGTAGGAATACCTCTATATCCAGAAACAGGTATTTAGAAAACCTGTCCCACAAAACCCTCTCCGACACAAGAAACTCAGCGCTAGCCCTTCTGTCCTCTGCATCAGCCTCTTGCTGACTTGCGTCAACCCTAGGACCCTTTGCGCCAGCCCTACGAGGCATTGCGCAGCCTCTAGGAGCCTCTGCTTCAATCCCTCTACCCTTTGTGTGGATGACGCAGCCTCTCTGGGCTCTACATAGCCTGGACTAACTGTTGCTCTTGCTCTCTCTGCTTCTGTGCTAGTCTCCCAGTATTGTCCCTGCCTCTCTGTCTCATACTCAGTGCCCCTCGTTGCTGATCACTGATTCAACTTTGATTAACAACCCCGCTCTAGCAAAATGAATGATTGATCACTTTGGTGTGTTCACCAACTGACCCTCAAGCCTCTTCTTATACTTTTCTCATTGGTCCATCAACGGCCGAGATTAAATCTCTAATCAACGGCTAAGATTAGATTTGGCTTGATCCATGAATTTTGGAACCTTCTAACTCAGTTTTATATTAATACCCATTAATATTTTATTTTTCCTAAGTTTAGACTTAGGAACTCCATTAAAAGTATTAATTATTTTAATATCTCCTAAACAAGGTACAATCTGTCCAAACCATTTCTGGGTCTTGGAGATCTCATGTGCTTTAGCCTCTCCACCAATTTTCATGGCTAGAGCACATCCGATGCTACCCCAAATCAACATTCCCTCTTAGCGAGGACTATGCTCTAATAATACTCCACACTGAGTATCACACTGATTATCCGGCACTAGTACTTGTGTTGATGCTAGGCCTCCCCGACCAACATCCTCCGCACTGCTGCATCCTGTATTGCTACCCATAGCCCTGCCACTGTTGCATCCGTACGCGGCTCCCTCTACATCCGTGCTACTGCTGGTCCATCCTCCCAGCACTGCATCCCCTCTCAGCATGTTGCATTGTGCTCCTACACTACAACTCAGTTACTGAAAAGTAAGTAATTGATCCACCCAACTTTTGACATCCCTATCAGGCTAGAAACACTCTCGACGTTGAAGCTCCCTCTGCCGCTAACAAGTTCTCCGTCTACTGACCTCTGCGATGTTACAACAACTCCCTGCATCTTGCACCATTGAACACCTCTTTGTGCCATCCTGCACTGGTGCAACACTCCCGTGCCTCTCGCATTGTTGTCCTGCTAGCCTCACGTTGCCCGGGGACTTTTGCACTGTAGCACTCTCTGTCGCTTCACCCGCATCTGTCTCTACCGACATCTGCCAGTCCTGCTACTCTCTCTTCGGGGCTCCCATAGCAAGGTATAATCCAAGAGGTTGGGTACCTCAAGGATCCTGCCCCTCATTGCCTATAGTCCTCCTGACTACAACTCGATGTCTCCCCACTTCTTCTCAAGTGGCACATGAGCACTCATGGCACAATCATCATCCTCCTCGACTTCTTTCTCCGCCTTCGTTGGCGCTGCCTTCGAGTCAAAAGCCTCTCCCTTACTCTTCTTCCTTGGACATTCGTTCGCAAAATGACCCAGTTCCCGACAATGGAAGCACTTGACCTTGGAGAGGTCCTTCTTCTTCCTCTTCTCTTGCTTTCCCACAGATGCTAGAGCCGCATCCTCTTCTTCCTCCTTCTTGATCCTAACTCCTTTGCCGCTACTCCCCACCTTGGTCAGTCGTCTAATCTCTTCTTGACGAAGAGCCGCCCACAATTCTTCCCAATCCAAAAGACTCGTCCTGCCCAATATGTTATGGACAAATACCTCCTAATCCTCGAAAATTGCGTTTAGTGCGGTCCTCACCATTAATTCCTCATCTGATGTGGCCCATATGGAAGTTCGTTGGTCACGAATCCCCTTCAATCGAACGAGGAAGGCATCTGTCTGCTCTCCCTTCTGCATCTCGTATGCCCTTAGCTGATTCTCCAGGAGCATCTTTCTCTGCACGAAAGTATGCTAATACAATGTCTTCAAGGCATCCCACATCTCCTTTGGCGTTACCTTCTCGGCAATATGTGGTACCACATGATCCTTGACCCCATCAAGGATGACGCACTTAGCCTTAGCCATTGCCTCCTCATACCTTTCATTAGCTACCAGGTCAAATGGGATAACTATCACTCTCGAGAAGAAGCCCTTGATGCAATGTTTATATAGAATGGACAAGATCCTGGCCTTCCAGACCACAAAGTTGGACACTCTGTCTAGCCTATCCTGATCTCTCAGCCCATTCACAGCCATCTCATTGCTCTTCTGTCGACTCCTCCGTGTCTCTCTACTTCCCTCCTGGAAGTCCTCTGTTTGACTCTTGCTAAGTCTCTCTACTTCCCATCAGGAAGTTCTCTTCTAGACTCCCTCCGAGTCCTCATTTCCCTCCTAGAAATCCTTCTGCCACCGTCAAGTTGCCCCTCTCCGATCGTTTGTGCAACTGCAATACTGATCCGGATTCCTTAGATAGAAATCCACCTCGGCGGCAACTCCCTCTACCTTTTTCTTGCCTTGTTAGGTACTGTTCTGACTATAGTACCCCAGTAGCATCGCTCTCGCAAACTATCCACAACCTCCTATGCCCCAGCAACTGAAGGATTGAGCCACTTGGCTCTACACAATCCCGACACCGGCAAATCAACTCCCTTAGCAAACCGCGTCAGCCCTCCTGGCCTTTGCATGACCCTGATTCTCCCTATCTCAACCTCCACGCTAGCCTCTCTGGCCGAGACTAATGATGCAGTCCCTCTGCGTCACTCCTTCCTCTGTTGCCTTCTTCAAGGATCAGCTTTGTCACTCCGGACAGCTGAATCTGCTGCAAATGCTCTGTTTGGCTGATGCCTTCAGTGTCACTGTGATCTGCAACCACGCTCTGATACCATGTTGAATTTTCTAAGTCTATCCGTTAGAAAATTAATCTGTATTCTGCTGGTTTATTTCTTCTACTTGTTTAAAAATCAAACAAGTTATTTAATACATTAAATACCAAAATAAACACAATATAGTCACAACATCTACAGATCATCAACTGAAAGAAAACAAGCACACAAGTGACACCGTTATTTTTGGACAAATGTCCCTGGAAAAACCCAATATGGGAAAACTGATGCAGCTATTCTGAGGGTTATATTATTATGCAATCTATCTGAGTACAACAGGGTGCCTAATCCAGCTCACCCAACAGAGAAAAATACACAGCAGCAATACCTCTATATTTGGAAACAAGTATTCAGAAAACATGTCCCACGAAACCCTCTCCGGCACAATTGAAGCTCAGCGCTAACCCTTCTGGCCTCTACGTCAGCATCCTGGGGACCTGCGTCAGCCCTCTGAGGCATTGCACAGCCCCTGGGAGCCTTTGCTTCACTCCCTCTACCCTCTGCGTGGATGACACAGTCTCTCTAGGCTCTGCGTTGCCTTTATTGGGCTCTACGTAGCCTGGACTGACTCTTGCTCTCGCTCTCTCTGCTTTTGTGTTGGTCTCCCAGTATTGTCCCTGCCTCTCTGTCTCGTACTCACTACCCCTCGCAACTAATCACTGACTCAACTTTGATTAGCAACCTCGCTCTAGCAAAATGAATGACTGATCACTCTGGTGTGTTCTCCAACTAACCCTCAAGCCTCTTCTTATACTTTTCGCTTTGGTCCATGAACGGCCAAGATTAAGTTTTCCTTGATCCATGAATTTTGGAACCTTCTAACCCAGTTTTATATTAATACACATTAATATTTTATTTTTCCTAAGTTTAGACTTAGGAACTCCATTAAAAATATTAACTATTTTAATATCTCCCAAACCAGGTACAATCTGTCCAAACCATTTCTGGGCCTAGGAGATCTCATATGTTTTAGCCTCTCCACCAATTTTCATGGCCATTGCACATCCAATGCTACCCCAAATCAACATGAAGTAAGGTAACAAGCACAAAGCCAAAAATGATCTATAATCCAATTTCAACCTTCAATCCATAAAAGAATGTCTCAAAAATATTGAATGGAAACATTTGAATGCAAAAATGGTAGAACTACCTCATAATAAATGACCAACCTTCAACAGATGAGTAGGTTAGATCAATGAATGCACTGACCAGATCATGGATGAGAGGTATGTGACGCTGGCTAGCTATCGGTTCAATCATGGTAGGGTTGTTGGTTGGCAAACTGCAATGTAGGAGTAATTTTTTCTACTAGGGTTACCCATGTATGTGGATTGGATTGGTAACGATCTCAGTAGGTGAATTTTTTGAATCTAAGTACCACAAAAATTTCAGAGCAGGGAGATCAAATGGTCTAAAACCAATGCACAAGGGTGTATACAGCTAAAATTGCTTATTCAGCCAAATGGAAGAATCTCAATCAGTAAAAAGAACCTGATGATGGAAGTCAGTAAGGAAGTTGGAGAGCCCTTTAGGAACTAAATTTTTTTTCTTGTTGCTCTTTCGTAGAATACCTTTTACTCATGGATAAAGGATAAATATGAAAAATATTTTAAGTCTTTTCCATGCTTTGTAATCTAGGGTATCTAAATTTCGAAGAACAATGTGATATTTCAAACAATTACAGGCATCTTTTCTTATTTTCGTCAATATTTCAACACAAAAGTCGATCAGCTATCTAAGGAATTTGTATTGCTACAGGAGGGATTACTATCTGATCTAAAGTTTGTTACCCACCATTTTTTGGGTGATATCCCGAGGAGAATTTTTTTTCTCCAAGATGGTCCTCAGTCGGCAGCCACTAGCTAGCTCGTTATGCCATTTCTCTGCCACTTGAGCCAGCGATGTGGTCCCTCGCCCATCTGCCATGATCATATGTTTAAAGGCAGGCCTCCCGAACCCAAAAGGTATGCCTTGTCATTTGGTAATTGAGTATTGTGGTTTGCTTATCATGGACACTTATGGGCATGGATTAATGGGGGGATTCAGCAGAAAGAATGGGTTAGGTTTGTGCCCGTGTCCCCTAGACCCCTTTTGGATATTAACCTTGCATTCTAGTCTTGTGGGATCTCTTTTACTGAGCATATGGCTTTAGCGATGGTATTTCACGGGAAACCCCAATTTTGGTTGTGTTTCCACTCCCTTATCCGCTTATATTACACCCTTTCCACTCATTATTACCCCATTCATCATCTCTCCCACCTAGGTCCACATAGGGTTGGCTCACCCCTTCCCCTTGCCCACACCTTGGGTCATGGCCTGCAATGACGTCAGGAAGTTGATGCAGCTAAAAAGAAAGATAAAAGCATATTTTGCCACATTCAACAGGAAAATGTACCACAAAATGCAAAAGATGGTTAGGACAAACACATTTAACACGTGAGCAAAAGCCAATACATGAGCTCTACCCCATCATCATGGCCATCACCCATGGTTCCTACAAGTTCTATGAACCTCCTTCATCATAAAGGAACCCATGATTATTCCAACCCCTGTGGAGCAATGAACCGCCCGCCCTTGAGCCCCAAGCAGTTAATCAAAGAAAATCATAAAAAGGCAAAATGCATATAGAGAAAGGTGGAAAAATCAAGGTTAGGGCACCTCATGTACCACGATTGCTCCCTCCTATACATTATAAACCCAAGTGTGGACTCCCCTTTATTAGCTACCCTTGTACCCCAGCATGTGGCCCAAGGTTGCCCCTTCTCATCCCCTATTTCATTCACTTATCTGTCACATGCCACCACCTTTTGAAAGATGTACCTTGATTATATTATCCCCTTTAGAAGTAGAAACCACCTAATAGGATTCTTGGTTAACCCCATTTGGAGTTTAGGACACATTGGCACATCCCAAAGCCCATTATGGAAAGGCATGCCATTATGAAGTCCCCGCCTGTGGTCCATGATTGGTAAGCTCAATTACTCAATTTCTCTAATGACTTGTTGTACTGGAAGTCTAGGGGATGCATTGGATCTTATGCAGGATTGTAGATGGTCTCCATCTTGGGCTTGGTCTCCCTATACAAGGTCCTAATCTTCCAGAGGGTTGCATTAGCACATGAAGGGTGTGCGTTGAGAGCCATGGGCCTCCACAGCAATAGACAGCACTCCATGGATCCCCACAGCCATTCAAAGATTATTTTTGGTTCACTTTTTTGACGAGGATGATGCATCTGATCCATCATGCCCAGTTGGCCCCATATTTGCACCATACACTTGACAAATGATCCAATATTTGCACGATGATGTGGCATCACCTACACCATCATCCTAGCCGGCGATCTACAGGCATCTTCGATTTGTTTGGAGACCCATGAGGACACTTGTGTGCCCCCACATGTCATTTGGAGCACCACAGGTTATTACAAAGGGACAACCCCTTGTCCACTACCTCTGAGGGTCCTACTCTTCATTATGGCACCCATGGACCTCATTAGGCCTCTTCAAGGGCACTACGACATGCACAGATTATTATTTGATCTCTTGAGAGGCTAATTCTTTCATTGATGAGCTAATTTGGTGGGCTTGTCACCAAAAGTTGGATTATTAGAACATTATTTTATTTTGGGGCTTATGTAGGCCAAGGAGGCTAATTAAAACTCCTCATTAGTGTATAAAGACAAGTGAGATGAATTCATTTTCTCATCATCACTTTGGATTGGATCTTTTCTCGCTCTTGAGAAATTATCACTTTTTCTAGAGGATGAATTGGAGCTTTATGGATGAATTTTGATGTGTGGATATTGGTCTATCTTATCTTGGAGCTTCTCTATTGTCAATTGTGGATGGTTAGATATATTTTGTTACATGTAAGTATATGTTTTTAATGTTATTCTTGTTTTACTTTGTCATATACATTGGACTAGGATTTTCGCTATTTTTAAATCTAATTGCTACATGCATTTACGGTTTTAAATTGTGGAATTTTGTCTCTATTATAGCATATCTCAATGTATGGGCCATGTAATGTGAATGAAATCTCCTAGGGGTAATTCCATTAACGAATAGACCTTGATAAGCCATCTCTTGTTGCACATCAAAGTATAAAAGCTGCAAGTTCGCTTCTCTTTGACCTAGAAGGCTAGCGAAATAGTCTTGAGGCCTCCTCGACCAAGAACCAAAGGTCCTCACTCATATTCATCATAGACTCCATTCTCCCAAGACAAAGGCACTGATCTACCAAAAGGTGGTCACCTTAAACCAACTTATTTCACATTTTCCTGGGTCTAGCCAAATTAGGTCACCTAGGGCATCATTTTCCACGTGAACTAGCCCTCCAAAAAGTTCCCAGCCCCTCTTGCGATGGTGTTTTCTCAAGACCCCCTCCAAATTTCCGACAGTGGAGTTGTGAAAAAAGCCAAGCTCTAGCTCCAAAATCTAACTTTGCCCTAGCATCCCCAAGGCTAGCACCTCATAGGATCAATTCACCGCCTTTAAGTAAAAATTCTTTCTATGATCCTTTCCCCCACCTTGTCTTGGGTAAGAACATCATGGGTTGTCGTACTCTTTCCTCCTACCCTTGACTAAGTCCACTTGGTCCCATGTGGTCCCGTTCCTTTGGAAAGAAAATTCTTCAAGAACCATCCGGGATACCAATTTCAATAAGGATTTTAAGGATTGGGAAACTCCTTCACAAGTCATATTCCATAAACCTAACCCTCAAATACTCCCTCCCTTTCCGCAGAAGACATTGTACCTTGCTTAGAAAGCAAGCAAGCGGCATCCTTCAAGCTCTTCTAGGAAGGGGATTATTTGCGTCACTCTATCCATTCATTGATTTATTCTTCATTGGTAGATATACCGGGTTTCATCCCATTGATGAAAGTCCGTAAATAGAAGCGAGCCTTAGCTAAGGTGACAGCGGGCTAAGTCTCCATTTGTTGCCCTTGACCTAGCATTTGCCCTTTATAGGTCCCCTTTAGGCCCCCTGCTAGTTTGAGCGGTAACAAAGTTCAAAGGAGAAGCTCAAATTTCAGTCTCTAAAAGATCACTACACTGATGCAAGAGCTGAAAGAAGTTTTAAATATGTTTTCTGTTGGGATTTTGTCTTGTTGACTGATAGAGTCTTAGGGCTTTAAAAAAAATTGTGAAAGAAATATGAAGACTGCCATGGATGAGCCTTTGAAGATTGTAATATGCAAGTATAGGACAGAGAAAGAGACTGTTTCAAGGCAGTACTGAGACTGTACATTTTGGAGCCTTTCAAGGCAGTCAAATTTGTATTCTGATTTCACACTTCAAATATCAAACAGAAAGATATTTTCTTGGAATAGAAAATATGGAGAAAATAGTTTTTGTCGACTTCTGACAAATTGCTGTACATAAAGATGAAACATTCAATGCTGAAACAAGACTAGGTAGCTGCCACAACATTGCAGTTTATTTAGTGCAAATTAAATCCAATACTAGTCCCAATATTACCATGCAATTGATTGTTTACAGAACAACCCATTTTATACGATGATGTAAGAGTATCAATCAGTGCAGTTGCCGTAAGGAAAAATTAAATAATAAATAATGATAAAATAGGTCAGAACAAAATCATGTGCACATAATCTATTGGTTAGATAAAACAGATGTAAATGAGCAAACTCAACGAATGTCAAAAGGTCATTCAATTTTCCCTCCTGATATTTTACTAGGGTTTTAATTTCCAATTGACAAATCAAAATATGTACCTTTCCTTTTCCTCTTTCCTGTGGCAACTGCTTCAGAGTTAGTATCCTGCTAACAAAAGAAAAGGAAATCAACGCTTAAAATCTCCAATTGAACAAGCAGATATAAAGCAAGTTAAAATCTCCTCTTGACCCACTAGGAACTTCCTTTTGTCCAAAGTTATTCAGGTTTCAAGGAAAAAAGCAGTAAAAAAGATAACAGTGAAACTTATAAAATCATTCCCCAACCAAGTCTTTTTTGAAGGATCAAATACCTGGCACCTGCCTACCGAAGCCATCAAAAAAGAACGATTCACATTATATCCCCGTATATCAAGGCAAGACCTTCCCAAAGATCATCATTGAAGAATTAAAACCAAGGTAGAAAAGTCTAAAATATAAAAAGGTAATTAACACAGAATATTTCTGAAAAGACTACTGAAAAATTATCATATCTGCAGAGAAGCAGAGTAAACAATTGAAAATCTGAACTTGTTTTGCTCCTGTACAAATCCTACTTCTTTATGGATGTTTCATAAAATTTCTCCCCATGACATAGATGGATTCACTTTGTCTTTTGATGGTCAGGAAGGATAAGCTAAGGGTTACCAGCAGACTTTTAAGAAAAGACTAAGAGAGTTAACAATAGGACTGCTGATACACGAGAAGGTTTCTTTTAGGTGGCAGCACGCTTACCTTAGTGCATTTCAATATTCTATGTCTACAAATGCAAGATGTTACTAACAACCAATCAATTGGGTAAAAACATTGTGAAACAAAACCACAAACATAACATTACACCCCATATAATTGTCCACAGAAAACCAATAAGAATTTCAGGAGTGACCTCTGTCTTGTGGTATTTGATAGAACCATGAGAAACGAGACCCTGACCAGCAACCAAATTGCTAGTTTTTGTAGCATCGGATGTGTTCTAGCCACCGAATTTTGTGGAGAGGCTAGAATACATGAGATCTCCAAAACCTAGAAATCGTTTCCGGAAATTCCACCTAGAGATGACTTAATTAAATTATTAGTCATTTTTTAAATATTTCATAAGTCTAAACTTAGAGAATATGACTAACTAAATAGGGTTAATGAAGTTGTGGTGTGAATTTTCTCGAAACTCACACAGATCGACTTCTAGTTAATCCTAGCCATAGATTAAGATCTAATCTTCCTTGTTGAAGTCTAAACAGAGGGTTATAAGAAGAAAGTCGATGGGGCTTGGAGAAAACAATTGAAAGGTTCGATTTCATGAGCAGATCGATTTCCAAGGTAGCAGCAGTCAGTTGCCGGAGAGAGAGCTAGTGAGATCAAAGCAATGAGAGAGGGGCAGAGATAGTAAGGCCGGAGGAAGCTTTTCCAGCTCCGGCGAGTACATTGCAGAGAGGCAGTGATTGCCACAAAGAGGCAGCGTAGAGCCCTCTTGGAGAGATCTCAGTGTTGTTGGGGAGAAGTCGAAATTCAGGGCCAGAAGCTGGGCAGAGGGTCCAGAGGCAAAGAGTATCAGTTTCCCAAATAGCAGCTGACGAGACAGTGAAAGGAGACGCAGTTCCGAGGTTGTGGGACACAATAATTGCGTAGGCTAACGTAGTGACTACGCAGAGGGAACAAGGAGCAGCTTAATTCAAGCTGAGGTCAATTTGGGATCGCCTACGGAGTGAGAAATTTTTCTCAATAGTTATTATTGCCAGATATTTCTCTATTTGGATTGCTAGATTAAGCATCCATAGATTGTACTCAGATTTTCACTACTGCATAATATTAAAACCCTCAATTGTTGCATTGGTTTTCCCAAGTTGGGTTTTTCCGGGGACTTAGTCCAAAAATAACGGTGTATTTTGTGTGCGCATCTATTTCTTCCAATGTTTTTATTTCTTCCATAGTATTTGTTTTGTGAAGGTTGCAATGTATTTGTTTCAATATTTGTCATAGCACACAGCAAATAATTTGTTTAATTAAATTAACAAATAGAAAAAATAACATCAGTTGCTGCAATAGGATTCGGGGTTAGCTGAATTTTCACATGGTATTAGACCGCAGATTGTAAGCCATAGAGCTCAGCAACAGAAGGGAAGAAGAATTTAGTAGCTCTACATAAGCAGCAATTCGAAACCCTCAAAGGCAGTGCAGTTCCTTGGTCAGGAGTGTCAATTACTCGAGGAAAAATCGATTTGTCCGATAGAGCGACAGAGAAATCAGATTTCTCCAATTCAAGGATTACCGAACGCAAAGGGAGCAACCAGTATTTTCCTTGCAGAGCAGATCTCTAGCTGGACGCAGTATTTTGCAGCAGTTGCTAGTGCAAAATAACATCAGGGGGAAGAAAGAGCACACACTGAGGAAAGTTTTCCTCAGGGGACTTTTAGCATCAAAAGTTCGATTTTCTCTTGCAGATCAGTAGTCGTTAAGAGCAGATTTACTCACTTCAGCAAGGAGTGTATAGAGCCTAGTAGCAACTGAGTAGAAGAGAAGAGGAGGATTTCGACTTATTTTGCTGAGATGGCCACTGTCAGAGTACGAGATCGGGATAAGGTTGGATGGTGCTTCCAACTATGTCATCTAGAAGGCAAGGATGTCCTTCCTTCTAGATGAATATGGCCTAAAGCCATAAATTGATGCAATGGTAGCTATTCCCCAGGATGTAGAACAAATGAAGGAATACCAAAAGGAGATGGCGAGGGCAAAGAGGTTGATTCTTGACGGTGTTCGAGATCACATTGTATCACACATAACATGCCAGGGAACGGCCAAGGAGGATACACTTTCCACGCTACCAAGGCACTTCCGAGCAGCAAAAGATGTACTTGGAGGAGAATTTGAGATGCACCCGGATGCAGAAAGGGGAACACATAAACCCCTACCTCACCAGGATTCGGGAGATCTGGGATCAACTTTCAATTGTTGGAGCAGCACCTCAAGCCACAGAGCTACTATGATTGGAACTCAACAATGTCCCTGAGGACTGGCAGGTATTTGTCCAAAGAATTTTGGGCAGAGAAAACTTACCAAAGTGGGACAGGATGTGGGTCGATTTGCATCAGGAGGAGTTGAAGTGAGACTTAGTGAAGAGCTCCATCAGTGGCAGTAGCAGCAGCGGGTCGAAGTAGGGGAAGGAGGAGGAGAATGTGGCCCTCACATCAAAGGGTCCCAGTTAGAGACAAGGGGTGCAGTGAAAGAAGAAGAAGGCTTGTCAAAAGTCAAGTGCTTCAGATGTGGTGAGCTTGGCCACTACAGCACCCAATGTCCTCTCAAGAAGAAGGACAAGGAGGAGAAGCAAGACCAACAAGCAGCATTAGCAGAGATCGATAGGCTTTCCTCCAGGTTGGAGGAAGACTTCGCCATGTTTGTTAACATACCTCCAGGAGTGAGGTGGGGAGATTTGGCTTTGTAGCCTCAAAGTGCTACAGTTGGGCAGGATTCTTAAGGAGGTCCACCTCTTTAATCAATACCTTGCTACGGGGCCCACAATATTTTAGTAGCAGGATGGATCAGTGGCAGTAAATGCAGTGAGATGCCAGAGTGATAGATAAAGAGTCTAGTTGCATGTCAGATGTTAGGGAGTGCAGTGCAGAGTTGGCAACAGTGCAGTTGGCAGTGCACTAAGTAACAGCGCAAATGCTTCAGTGACAACGCAGATACTAGCAGCAGTCAGAGATTTGGGTGACAGATGTATCATACTGATCACATTTGATTTACTATTTAGGATGCTTTTCAGTTGCAGCTACAGCAGCAGCAGATGGAGAGGGAGTTAATGCAAATGCAGTGTTGGCAGCAATTCAGCAGCGTCAGCAGCAGCACAGATGCATCACGTATCAGAGTTGTGTAGTGGTTGGTGGGCAGCAACAACCATACACCAACAGCATGATAGGAGATGATGCAGAGACAAGGTGTTGTTTCAGTAGGTTGCAACAGTAGAACACATTCCTCGCTAAGAGGGAGTGTTAGTTTTTGTAGCATCGAATGTGTTCTAGCCCCAAAATTTTGTGGAGAGGCTAGAAAACATGAGCTCTCCAAAACCCATAAATTGTTTATGTAAATTCCACCTAGAGATGACTTAACTCGATTATTAGTCATTTTTTAAATATTTCCTAAGTCTAAACTTAGGGAATATGACTAACTAATCGGGATCAATTAAGTTATGGTATGAATCTTCTAGAAACTCACACGAATCGACTTCTAGTTCATCCTAGCCATAGATTAAGATCTAATCTTGGTCGTTGAAGTCTCAACAAAAGGGTTATAAGGAGAAAGTCGTTGGGGCTTGGATAAAACAATTGAGAGGTTCGATTTCATGAGCAGATCGATTTCCAGAGTAGCAGTTGTCAATTGATGGAGAGAGAGCTGGTGAGATCGAAGCAGTGAGAGAGGCGCAGAGATAGTGAGGTTGGAGGAATTTTTTCCAGTTCCGGCGAGAACATTGCAGAGAGGCAGTGTAGAGCCCTCTTGGGGAGATTTTCATTTTGTTGCGGAGAAGTTGAAATTCAATGCCAAATGTTGGGCAGAGGGTTTGGAGGCAAAGAGTATCAATTTCCCAGATAGCAATTGACGAGACAATGAGAAGAGATGCAGTTCCGAGCTTGTGGGGCTGAAGTAGTGACTGCGCAAAGGGAGCAAGGAACAACTCAATTCAAGCTGAGATCAGATTGGGATCACCTGTGGAGTGAGAAATTTTTCTCAATAGTTATTATTGCCAGTTATTTCTCTATTTGGATTTGCTAGATTAAGCATCCATAGATTGTCCTCAGATTTTCACTACTGCGTAATATTAAAACCCTCAACTGCTGCTCTAGTTTTCCAAAGTTGAGTTTTTACCAGGACTTAGTCCAAAAATAACGGTGTATTTTTTGTGTGCGCATCTATTTCTTCCAATGTTTTTATTTCTTCCGCAGTATTTGTTTTGTGAAGTTGCAGTGTATTTGTTTCGATATTTGTTGTAGCACACAGCAAATAATTTGTTAATTAAATTAACAAATAGAAGAAATAACATCAATCGTTGCAATAGGATTCGGGGTTAGCCTAAATTTCACACAAATCAAAGGAGAAAACCAGCATCTATGTCAACTAGAGTCAAAATGCCAATGTCAGCAATGATAATGTCTTCTCGAGAGTGAACAGCACTAAGAAGCCCTGGTTGTGCTATCCTTGAGGGTCATCAGGAGCTCCATGTTGTGGCTGCTCACCTAACACCTAAATATAATGGAAGAAAGAAAATTATTCATGTACAGCGATCCACAAGGCCTGGGTTGGGGACAAAGGATAGCAGTAGGCAAAGTATATGGCTTCAGTATATTTCAAGTGCCAATGTCAACAATGATAATGTCCATTGGGAAGTGACCAGCACTAACAAGGCCTGGTTGTGCTATCCCTAGAGGACATCAAAAGCTCCTTTTTGTGGCTCACCTAACACCCAAATACAATGTGTATCTCATGGAAGAAAGAAAACTGGTCATTTACAGTTATCCACAAGGCCTGAGCTCGGGGCAAAGAATAGCAGTAGGCTGAGCCTATGATTATGCAATATATTTCAAGTACTTGGTGCCCACAACGTCTTAGATACGCTGGGATAAAGGAAGTGACCAATCACAATGACTTGAAGGATCTCTGCAGGCTCCATTATCTACAAGTAAATGTCTCCCAAAGATATAGAGAAAAACACCTCAAGTCTAGACAGCTAAAGATGTAGCTCGAGACACTCTAGAGCAAGGTTACTTGGGAGCGGTAGCGAAAATGGGGAGCAGGAGCGGGAACGACATTTTAAGAAGCTCCTGGTTTGGGAGCAATTCCGGGAGCATTTTTTATATAACATATATTTTTTTTTATTTTTTATTTTTTGTTGCATATATGTCCACAAAAGCATATAGAATGATGAATTAGATATTAAAAATATAAAATATAAAACAAAAACAAAAAAGCATAGATTGAACCATATAACAACAATCATCTAAAAGTTATCATCTTCATCAACCACGTCCACAAGTTAGTAATACAGTAACATACAACATATTGAGTCTCATGATTCATCAATCTTAAAGTTTCAAGCCTTCAAAATTCAGTATATAACATTTATCATCATTGATCACCAAAGTTGTGCTTGTAAGCTAAAAGTAACGATTACAACAAATAATATCTAACATGAAATGAAATGAAACAACTTTCAACTTTCATGAAGCATCATATTCATAATTCATTACTAATGAGTTATATTTGCCAAATTCAAACTTCAGACTTAAATTGTCATATATTGTTTACAAAAAATAACATAATAAATACGAAAGAGTCAATAGTTATAAAAAGAAATAGAAATTAGAAAAGACAAGTAAATCTATTATCTATTGCTAATGCTTGGGCCTGTTGCCACCACGAGAAATGTCTAATTTTTTAGTCTTGTTGGAAAATCAAGATCGTTGTCATTAATATCAAGAGGTATCTTTGTCATTACCTCTGGATCTGTATGGGGATCTTTGTCATTAACATCACCCTCTAAGCATTAACATAAGATAAAAAAAAGCATAGCATGTCAAATCAAGATTTTGTTTGAGTGATGCATACATTTTTTGGAGGGTCATGATAGAGGAGTTCAACAACCAATGTCACTAACATCAAGCTACATAGAGGGATTGGTGCTCTTGATTAAATCTGAGTTCCATACCCTAATACATGACAAAATCCAATGGAAACATTGCAATCCCCCCCATCTTAAAATCCTAAAAAAACTGATAAGTCTGCTCGATTTTGAATAAAATCTAAAATTCTACTTTCTCCATATAAAATCCAATGAGGTCGAGACTCGAAACCACTCTCAAACAACCTGAGTCATTTCATGGTAATGTTAAAAATTTAAGTAAAAGGATGAAAATTGAAAATGAAGATTAAGGAGAATGTCATTTTTAAGAATTTAAAATTACCATGAATCGCATATCAATACTAGGGCCATAGGCTTGATCAATAGGCTGCCCCACTCAAAACTTATTTGTTTCTTTGAAAAAAATTGCATTTGGAATATCACTGCAACATAAAAATTGCAAAAAAGACTAAACGCTCCCGAAAAGGCAGGGAGCATTTTTTTTTAGGGAGTGCGCTCCCGAAAACGCGGAGCGGGAGCGTAAGGGGGGTGAAAAAAATTGCAAAAAAGACTAAACACTCCCAAAAAGGCAGGGAGCATTTTTTTTTTCGGGAGCTTGCTCCCGAAAACGCGGAGCGGGAGCCTTTGGGGGGGGGGGGTGGGGCTCCCCTGCAACCCTGCTCTAGAGTCCCCATACAGAAAGTGAAATCTCCCCCAAATCTCAGAATAAACAGGGCTAATAAACAGGGTACTTGAAAATGAAAGGTTCCTTCATATCTATCTCCCAGAGCGAGCAAAGAGATTCTGTACAACTGGAGAATGTAGTGATGCATGTCAACTCATGCCTAGTGGGATCACACCCTCACCCAGCCAAGGGGGGGCCTTAAGGCCATCTGATGAGAGATGAGAAATGATCATTAACAATCTACAAAAACTGCTCAGCATAAAAGCATCTTAGCATTGAGATAATGAAGAGGGGATAAGAGGTGATCAGAGTAGTTGACAAATATTGTCTCCAATTATCTTATCAAATTACCATTCAGGAGGTGAAGGTGCCGAGAATGCACAAGGAGTATCTATAACAAGATAACTGGTCAATAAAGCCAAAAGACAAATAAAGTAGGTCAGCATTTGAATACCAGCATCACCTTCATCCAGAGAGGCTCACGTATGTAATGAACTTATAACAACAGAAAATAAAGATGGGTATCTCTATCTGCCCGAGGCAGCATCACCCAAAGACCAGAGTCTGTGATGATATGATATGTCTGAATACATTCTCAAGACAACAGGGATCATCAACCATCTCAGCCTGGACAATATCTTAATGGACCTTTTATTTGTAATGGACCATATGTTGGGGCATAATAGTTCAAACACTCTAAATATGTGTCCAATCAACTAGCCCTAAGCTATCGCTCCAAATCTTCAAAGCTCAAACCATAAAGCACAGATGATTTAATGATCGTGTCAAAAATTTGCAACTTGGGAGGAATGCGCTTAAAGTGTATAAAAAAAATTATTGGTGTCCAACCACAAAGCCGTGACTGAGAGACCAATTCCAAATTGAGTGGGACCACTAAATTGAACACCAAAGTAGGTATAGGTTGTGATAATGTCAATAAGATCTTGAAAGGAGAAACAAAAGTTGAAGAGAGCATCCTTACAAGTATGTAAGATCATGACCTTAGCTTTGTTAAGCATGACTACAAGTGTTGAAGTTTAGCAGTGACCAGGTGCTTCTGCATAGACTAGGTGTTAAGCATGCAAGAGTAGTCCCAAGTCTTGCATTAAAAAGTTTCTTATTTAACCTCAATTAATTACATTTCTTATAATTTTCTTAAGTCTAACCTAGGGAAAGCATGTTAATTAAAATCAAAGGATTAATGCTAGCTATTAAGCTACAAAAGTCTAAGGGAATGTAAGTTAATTACATTAGTGACTTGGACTTAATCTCAATCATTGATCTACAGTGGGGTGAGATCTAATCTCTGCCCGCAATCGCTTTAGAGATTAGAGCTAAGAGTTTAGCTCAATAAAGAATTATAAAAGGGAGCCTAAGGAGAGAAGAAGACAGATTTCAGAAAAGCATTTCTTAGTGACTGAGAGGGCATGGTGGGTGAAAAGGGAGCTTTGCCTAAGTATTCTGACTCAGGCCAAAGGAAAAATTTGCAGCAGTATTCTAGCAGACAGGAATTCCATACATGAGAAAATCAGAAGAGGGTTCAGTGGTGAAGTTTCCAGCCAGCAAGAAGACCGACTTAGCAGCAGTCGTATGGCCGAGCCAGCCAGGCCCACTTGCGGCTGTACAGCAGGATTTCTCAACAGCTGTACAGGGAATTTCCAGGTTTTATCTTAATTCTACTGTTAGTTGTAAATTTCTTCAGGGTCATTTTTCAAGTGAGGGAGCCCTCACTGTTCTGATTAATAAAGTGAAGTTCACTTGGAGGATAAATTTCTGTATGTGAAAATTATTTCCTCTGTTTGATTCCATAGAAAATTTCTGAGTTAAAATTCCAGTGTATTTCTTATTCAATAGATAATTCTCTGGGTTAATAATCTATTAGAAATATTAAATCAGATCTGAAATTATTAGTTTCACAACAAATTGGTGAATCCCACAAAATTGAGCTAGAGGCATTACTCTATGCAAACCCTCAAATAAAGATGCTGGGAGGACCACAACATTAACCAAGTAAAGCATTGCGATAAGGACATGATATATAGTGCAACCATTCACCACATGTGCATTCTCCCTAAACAACTCCTCAAATTCAACAATGTAGATCCCGAATAGAGTTGATGAGTAGGGAGGGCATCCTTGCTTAACACCGATACTACTACAAACAAACCAAGTGAATCCCTAAACAATTTGCAACCAGTCAACAACAGCCTCAAAGAAAGTGCATTCTCCCTAAGCAACTCCTCAAATTCAACAATGTAGATCCTGAATAGAGTTGATAAGTAGGGGGCATCCTTGCTTAACACTGATACTACTACAAACAAAACAAGTGAATCCCTAAACCTATGCTGCAGGAAACGTGGTATAGTGGTCCGTTTCCGTACGGAAACGGGTACGAAACACGGAAACGCGTTTGGTACAGCCGTGAAATGCGTTTCCGGCCATACTGCCACGTTTCCCGAAATGGAAACGTGGCTAGTACGGCCGGAAACGCGTTTCAGGGCCGTATGACCCACGTTTCCTCATTAACTTGTGTTTTTTTTAATTTACTTTTAGGGTATGTTAGTGACTTCTTGTTGCTTCTAGATGCGTGTCTAAAGTTATAAAAGTGAATTTTTGCCCTAGTGTTGATATGCAGTTCATGGTAATGTTAAATTCTTAAAGTAAAAGAATTTCATCCTTTTACTTAAATTTTTAACATTACCATGAAATGACTCAGGATGTTTGAGAGTGGTTTCGCCCTCATTGAATTTCATATGGAGAAAGTAGAATTTTAGATCTCACTCAAAATCCAGCAAACTTGTTTGTTTAACAGGATTTCAGGATTGGAGGAATTGCAATGTTTCCATTGGATTTTATCATGTACTAGGGTATGGAACTTGTATTTAATCAAGAGAACCAAGCCCTCCATGCAGGGGAAACTCCCAATAATCAAGATCATGTAGGGTACTCGGGTATGAAACGTGTATTTAATCAAGAGCACTAAGGTCGTTCGACTATGTAGGAGGAGACTCCCAATACAACAGTGGTCCTTCTAAAGAATGGGATGTGGATGCAGAAAATCCTGATTTGGATCTCTCTCTTGCAGCCTTATAGTCTTTATTGTACTTGCAGCTTCATATATTAATATAAATAAACGTTGATTTTGAGATTTGGATATATAATAAAGGTTGCTTTTGGATATTCCGATATTTTTATTTTCATTATGTGATCATTCATGAGTAAATGTGATGTAAATTAAATCTTAATGTTTAAGTGTAATAAATTATAATGTATCATTTATGCTTTATGATTGCACATATATATATATATATATTCGCGTTTCCCCGTTTCCAAAATTTGGGGAGGTCGTGTTTCGTATCGCTTCCCGTTTCGGAAACTCGTACCCGTTTCCCCGTTTCGTGCAACTTAGCCCTAAACAATTTGCAGCCAGTCAACAGCAGCCTCAAAGAAACCCACGGTGGAAGCAATGAAATGCTCATGAATGCTCATAGCTCACAACATTTGAAAGAACAAGTCTCTGGCCATGAACTCAAAGACCTTTCTAAACTATACCAAGAAACAAAAAGAATTAAGAAGATTGTTGTCAACCCTTCGCAATGATTGGTCGAAGTGTGAGTATATTATTGAAGGTCTAGTGACCTCTACTGAAATTAGCTTGAACCCTCTCTCTAAGTTTACCTCATTCCAAAAGCTCAAAAAGTAGCATCTCCCAAATAGTGGCATAGATTTTAGGCAAAAGCATCTCTAATCATTACAGTATTATGGATACGACTAATAATATGCTGCAACCAAGAACTAGAATACCCAAGAGAACAACATCGTAGAATAAACTCTACAAGAGAAAAAAGTAAGAGAGCAGCCCCATATTGAAGGAACTCAAAATGGAGCCCTTCACAATCAATAGTTCATCTATTATTCAATTTCTAAAATATTCCACTTGATGTTCCTCGAGGTAAATTGTGGTGTTTTATATTAGCAAAATAGAAGATTCGTAGCAAAAATAACATAATCTATCAAGATTTCAAGCAGAAATGACAGATTATAACAGCAATAATTGTAGTTGAACCAGAATACCACAAACAACAATACCTTTTATTGACGAAAGCTATCTTCAGTTGCCTCTTGGGGGGAGAAACCTCTAGAAAAGAGATAAGCATAGCTGCAATTACAATATGCTTCATAAGAGATCCTACTGTCTTGATTCTACTTCATAATATAATTTCTATCTAATCTCCTATGAACTTTCTAATAGGTGGAACCTTCTAGCAAGCCTTTTTACATAATCGGTTTCACACTATTTAGTATTTACTACATGGGCCTTATTTAATAGACATGGCTCCAATACATAGCGACCTATCTATCTACCTAAGGAGGTTAGCATAAGACCATAACATGCCCTCACCCCTATAAAACAGCATCGTCCTCAATACAAGGGAAATGTTGAAGGATCTCTATTGGATCCAATGTGACATCCTTGAGTTGTGTATCCTTCCACAAAATTTGTACCTATTACCTCTTGTATAGTGCACTAGGGGTCTTTTCCTGAGGACCGCCTCAAGCTATAACCAAATAGAATCTTCTTCATCCAATTCTTGAAGGCAAGTTTGAAAAAAAGGAATTAGAATTGATCACTTTCTTCAAGAGGGAGCTCCAATTTGTAAGCCACTTGCATAATGTAACATCCCTGTTTTGACCCCAAGATTACTATAACTAATTATGTTTATGTCATCTATATTGCCATTTACATGTCATGGTTACAACAAGTGAATTGCATAAATCAGAATCACTTTGTATGTATTTTAATTTCCTGTTAATGAAAAATGTTGATATAGTTGATTGGGATTAGAATCACCAATATGGACTATGATACCATGAGTGTGAACCAATAAGAGGGTTGTTGTTTTTCCACGGTATTGGAATCTAGGTTAGGGTCTTAGAATCACTGACACTACCAATCCAAATACCACAACAAACTACTTTGCACAGCAAAATATAAACAGCAGTAAATCAACAAGTGCACAATATAGACAATTTTTTAAAAATTTTAACTGCCCAACTTTGTTATATTAACAAACTATAATACAATTGTCTAGGGCTCCCATACCGAGAATAATGGCCCTCATACATCCAATGATACAAGACTACAACTGGGACTTGGTGCCAACCAATGTTTTAAAACTCCGACTCCGACTCCGACTCGGTCGAGGGTTGACTCCGACTCCGACTCGGTCGAGGGTTGACTCCGACTCCGACTCGGTATTGACTCGACCGACTCGATTTCAATGACTCGGTCGTTGTAAAAAAATACATTAAATATTTATTTTTTTATTAAAATACATAATTTTAAAGATTTTCATTCATGTTTCCAAACACACAGCATTAGAATATAGATAGAAGACACAATATGATCAAAGTAGGCTCATGAATATATCCATTATATCAAAATGGCACCCAGTGCACTGTCCAATACATACACGATGATGATATAGAGATCAAAACAAAAACACATAACCAAGGAGTCTATAAATGGCCTCTACAACAAAAGTCTGTGACCTGTACTACTGGCTACTGCTAGAGTTGCCAACATCATCTGGCTTAGTGTTACTTGGGAGCGGGAGCGAAAGTGGGGAGTGAGAGCGAAAACGGGAGCGGAAGCGACATTTTCAAAAGTTCCTGGTTTGGGAGCGAATCCCAGAGGAGTTCGACAACCAATGTCACTAACATCAAGGTACATACAGGGATCGGTGCTCTTGATTAAATACAAGTTCCATACCTTAATACATGACAAAATTCAATGGAAACATTGCAATCCTCCAATCTTGAAATCTTGAAAAACTGATAAGTCTGCTGGATTTTGAATGAAATCTAAAATTCTACTTTTTCCATATGAAATCCAATGAGGCCGAAACCACTTTCAAACATCCTGAGTCATTTCATGGTAATGTTAAAAATTTAAGTAAAAGGATGAAAATGAAGATTAAGGAGAATGTCACTTTTACTTTAAGAATTTAACATTACCATGAAATTTGAATAGCATATCAATACTAGGAGAGGGGAATGGACCCCAAATAGCATTTAACTAATTTAGAAAACACCTTGGAGTCCAAACCAATCAGTAAACACTTCAAAATTTCATTAAAAAAATGACAAATCATTGTTTTGATGGGGTTACAGGCTGCAGGTTATGACTCGGCCGAGTCAATACGGAAACGGCCGAGTTGGCCGAGTCATGGCTGACTCGGCCAAGTCATTCAATAACTCGGCCGAGTCAGCCATGACTCGACCTCCCAAACCGTTTCCTCCACCGAGTCACAATTTTGGGCATTGAAACGGATCAACTCGGCCGTTTCCGTTTCGAATCGGCCGAATTTTAAAACTATGGTGTCAACAACTATGACAACCAAACTGCTCGGACAAGATACATTGACCGGCTGGCTAATGTAGTGAGCTCTCTCAGCTCCTCTTGGTCGAACCCTGAACACACCTGCCCAATCCTTTAGCTCCCAATCATAAGGTCAAGAGTGTGAGCATGGGGAGAAACAACGTTGCATGAAGCATGGACGTTTTTTGGAAAGTGTGATTTTCCAAAATTCTTCGGAAGCATGTATATATATATATATAGACATTTCCAGAGATTTATATATATATAATAATATATATATATAGATGCTTCCAAAGAATTTTTCCATGGGGAGAACGCATAAACAACGTTGCAAGAAGCGGAACGTTTTTTGGAAAGCGTGATTTTTCGAAATTCTTCGGAAGCGTCTATTATATATAAGACGCTTCTAAAGAATTTTGGAAAATCACACTTTCCAAAAACCGTCCCAACTTTGTGCAACGTTGTTTCTCCCTATGCTCACACTCTTGACCTTCCTCATTTTCCCTTTATGCATGCATATATATATATATATATATATATGTCAATGTTTTAAAGCTCCGACTTGGTGTCGACTCGACCAGATTTATTTCAATGACTCGGTCGTTGTAAAAAATACATTAAATATTTATTTTTTATGAAAAAAGATAATTTTAAAGATTTTCATTCATGTTTCCAAACACAATGCATTAGAATATAGAGAGAAGACAACATATGATCAAAGTAGGCTCATGAATATATCCATTATATCAAAATAGCACCTAGTGCACTATCCATTACATACATGATATAGAGATCAAAACAAAAACACATAACCAAGGAGACTCTAAATGGCCTCTACAACAAAAGTAAACTGTAAAACATCACTAGGCACCAGTACTATTGGCTACTGCTAACCTCCCCAGTGAAGCTTCTGCCTCCAGAGCTCTATAATGATCCTTTGGGTTCAAAAAAAACCCAGTTGCATGTGCCATGTATATGGCGATGGAGTTGATTGTTCCATCTTTGATCAATGATTTCCCAACTGGGCCCATACTTAGCCACTCTATCCTTGTATGTTGCCTTTATTTGCTCCTTTTCTTGATCCATAGCCTCATAAATGAACCCCATAGCCAATCTTTCCCCATCCACCAACCGGAACACCTTAACAAATCGGCCAAGGGTCTGGCTTGGTCGGCTCAGACGACTCGGTTCGGTCGACTCAACTAGTTCGGTAACAAACCAACCACCGAACCAATTTTTCTACCGAGTCGGCCGGACCAAGGGTCCAGCTCAGTCGGCTTGACCAAATCTGATTTGGTCTGGCCGAATTTTAAAACAATATATATATTCAAAAAAACATCCAAAATATCAAATTAGCTGCAAAAGATATGAAAACATGCATACTTGAACATAAATCAAAATAGATATGGCATCCATTGTACGCCAATTGTTAATTTTAGGCAACAATGTAATGTTCTGTGCTTTAGAGCAATTTTACTTCAATTTCTTTATTAGCCCAGTATCAATATTCAGATTAGCAATCACATCAACATCATAGTAAAATGCAGATAGAACATAAACATATACAGTAGAAGACAAGTCAAGACAAGAGGATACAAGATGTGGCACCAGCGAGGGACAAACCCCAATGTGGGGAAACCCTTGATTAATTCTTCTTAGAGTCTTCAATAGTTCAACAGAGAGGGATGGTATAATTTACAAATCTGATATTTTGTAACAGCAGTAAAAGAGCCCTAACCAGAAAAGTCAACGCTGGTCAACAAGGCAGATTTGACCCTCAGCATATCGGTCAACTTTAGTCAAATTCGGCCTCCAAACAGCACGATAAAAAAGCCCTCAAAATAATCAAATTCAGCCCAATCAAAGTCTGGTCAAACAGCCCACCTGCAGTCAGCCCTCGCTGCAATCAACGTTGGTCAACAATCAACGTTTAGCCTCGATTTTTATGCCCAGAAATGCAGCCTGCGCAAATAGAGATAGCCCTCACAAAAACACAATCAAAGGATGTCAACGCATGCTGATCAACGCTTAGTCAAATCATCCAAAAATTCAGTCTCCTGAAATTTCGACCTCCTAAAATTTCGAACATGTGGAGAGAGAGAGGCCCAAAAATCCGTACCCAATCAATGAGGTGAGAGAGAGAGAAGTGTGAAGATGAGTTTGTCCAAAGGAGGCTAAGTCACCTTCTATTTATATGCAACATTGAGGATGAACAGGACTAGTGGGCTTCTGAGCCTACATGAGTTTGTAGGCCGACCTTGACAATTTGTCCATAATCAAAACAAATTCATAACTTCATTTGTACATGTCAAAATCGGATGATCTCTAGATCAATCCCACACCTCTAGGAGAGAGGAATCCAAGAAAAATATTAGTTCTCATAAATAAGATGACCCATGTGGAGTTTGGCCCTAGTTGCCAATTTTAACACCAATGATTAATTATTCCAGCATCAACCATCTAGATTCTAGCAATTACAAACATAAATCATATTTTTAAGCATATCACAGATAATAGAAGGTAGAAAGTATCAAAATTTTAGGCATATAACATAAAGTAGACATTTAGAAGATAAAACATTCAAATAACTTATCTAGCAAGCGAGCAACTGACAATCTAAGTCATGACCAAATAATAATGTTTACAAAATAGGCCACCTGGCCAGAACCAACTACACACTAAACTAGGAAGACTAAAAAGTTCCAATTCACAACACTAACGTCTAACACTCTAATCTATCATCTATAGAGTTTAAACTATGACAAATAAGTATTGAACTATGAATCTATCTACTAATCTCTCCTTACACCACCATGACCACCACGTGAGCCTCCACATGGTGCCAGTGAAGAAGATGGTGGTCGTGGAAATTGTGGAACTAAAGATGAAGCCCCTATTGTTGTTGTTGAAGATTGGAACATGAGGACCATGGCACCGAATGGGGGTGTCATCTCATAACGATCATCATCATCCTGGATAAGAGTATCCTCCAATGCTCTCAATGCAAAACTCCATCCTCCAAATCAACCTCCTATGGATTTTTCTACCAAGCTTAAATTCTTTATTTTTCTTTGCCTCCTCATAGTAATGGGACAACAATCGCAAGTTGTAATGAAGAAAACCAAGCTCCCCGCCCAACTTACATTTAACCTATTTCTTTTAACATTGTGAATGATATTATAGTTGCTTCAACACCTCTCTACAAAAGAAGTGTTTACCACCTACAATAATACTCGCATTGCCAAAGATTGTAGATATGGAGTAGCACCCCCATGCATGTTCCACCACTCAAGGGAAAACAAATTACCTCAATCTCTAATTGCATGATTGGTCCCAAATGCACCAATGCCAACGATGTATTTCCTCAAATGTTTTGTATCATGTCACAGCCCTCTTCATCAGGGATTTATTTATCCAATGCTTTCATATAACCAACTAGAACACCTTTTGATGTTGGTGTGGTTTTCTCTTGGTCCCTACACCAGGTATTCGTGTTGAAAGCCATGATGGATGATAGTATTTAGGTGTAAGAACATATGCTAAGGCATGCAATGGAATGTTTAGTATTTCCCATCAATTTTCCACTTGTGCATGAATATAATTGTATAAGGTGATATCTCTTGGCTCATAAATGTCTTTAATCTACCCCAACATGTTATCCATCTGCTCATACACCTCCTTGATTATTGACCGATCTAAATCTGCAAACTTGATCATGTAATAAATTGGCTTGGTGAATTGCAAAAGTTAAAACCTATTTAACCTATGACCAAAAGTAATTGTCAAGAACAATGCCCTTCATTACATTAGCACCATCTCTATCAGTGCTCATGTCATCCCATGAATCACACGTCACCATAGCAATTAAAGCTTGTCTCACCTTCACTAGGTGCCTAAAGGTAAGGTAATAGCTTGCAAATAGAGTTTTTGAAAGCTTAGGCAGTTGTAACTTGTAGTAAGTGCCATAAAAGTAGTTGACCCTTGTATACGCTATGACATATGTATTGAGTTGGTTCCCCCTCTTGTATAGTTGATTAATCCATCCACATTATTTATGCTTCGCAATATCATGCATCAAAAGGTTCAATGCGTGCACCAAGCACCTAAACCAAAGATGTGTAGATGAGTCCACTCAATGATTCTTCTTGCTCCCTTACAATTTGTTGCATTATCAGTGATCATGTGAACCACAATATTAGGACCAACATCATTAATTGTCTCCAATAAGATATCTACAATGTTTCGAAGATGCAATGATGGAGGATGAGTCATGACTTACAAGAAACACTGCAAGGCTAGCAAAAACACCAAGAACATTTATCAAATGTTAGCTTCTAACATTTGTCAAACCATCTAATATAATTGATACCCACCTGTAAACAATGTCAAAGCTCTTTGAACCTTTGTTTTTTCTCTATATAATAACAAAGTTCTAGCTTTCTCATAATTGGGGCTCTTGTATCTTTTTGGGGCTTCATTGATAGCCTTAACCAAATCATGCTAGTAGGGAGAGCGGAGCACATTGAATGGTATACCGCAAGCACAAAGAAACCGAACTGCTTTTGCATCCACATCATCCTTCCCACCAATATTCAAGAAATTTGTTATTGTTCTTCTAGATTCAAAGGTTCCAAAAGTACCATGAAGAGATGGGCCACCAGATCTAGAGGTTGCCCTTGATTCAAACTGAAATTTTTTGTTTCTTACTTTTCTTTTGTGTAGCCTCTTCTATTTGGATGTATTTTCTTCTTTGTTCCATCGATACATTAGGGCAAACTGAGCTCCCTATGGGGCCCCTTTTTCATCATTGTCCATTACCCCACAAAGATGCCTCCTCACATGGGTATATGAACCACTACAAGGTTTTCCTACATGACAATCATGAGGGCATAAAAACTTGAAGGTTCCACCACCCCTTCCCCCCTAAACTTTTGTCACATAATTCCACAAGGGTGTTAATGCAGTTATTCCCCCTTGCATTTTTGTGCCCTCTTCATCCCCTCTTCATCAAAAATTGGGTCACTATGAGTCTAACCATTATCTCTTCTTCCATTTCTTTCCTTCTATGCCTACCCCCCACCAACACCATGAAAACCAAAAGTGGAATGATAATCCAAAACAACACCATTTTAGATGGATTGCAATAAAATGAGCAAGAAGAAAGAATGGGAAATAGTAGGAGAGGAGGAGAAAAAATACAAACAAGAAAGACAAAAAAAATGAGGGAGTTAACTAGGGATTGCACTTACCTCTTTAGCTCTTAAAAACTTGAGAACTTGAGGTTGATGGCAGCCCTTCTTCACTCCTCCAAGCTCCTCTACCACTCCTCCAAGCTCTCCTCAAACCTCTCACAAATTTGATCTCAAAAGCTTGTTATCTCGTCTCTTCTCCAAGCTCTCCAAAGATGTAAGAATGAGGAAAAGAGAGGGGGAAGAGGCCTATTAACCTCATCCTCTCTTTTTCCTAACTCGCCCTTAACTCACCCTAGGCCCCACTTTAACCACGATCAATGAAAAATTAAAATAAAAAAAGTTGAGTCATGGAACCATGTGGGTCTGTCCCAAAGCCATTTGCAAACTGCAGCGGTATTGTGTCCGAACCATGATTCGGGCCTGCAAAACTAAGCACAAAACTTCCAATGTTTTGAATTTCCAGGAAGCATCATTTTCGAGCAGAATCATGATTTCGCCCGCAGTTCACCCATGGTTCTACATGGGATGCGATTCCAAGTTTCTAACCAACGGGGGGTAGTTCCTGCAACACTAGAGAGAAAGGGAGTTAGTCGAAGTCAAAGGAGCACAAGTGTAGAGAAGGGAGGCGATCTTGCATCCAAAGACACCCACACACAAGTGGAATGCTTGCTTGAGTAATTTGAGTCTGCTATACTTGATTAAATGTCTTGAATTTGAGCAAAGAATCTCAAGGATTCTTAACAAGCTAAGAGGCTCATGATTTGATGTGTTGGGCAAACATGAGAGGAATGAGGCAAAGATTATTAGTTTTTGGTAGCATCGAACGTGCTCTAGCCTTGAAAATTGGTGGAGAGGCTAAGGCACATGAGTTCTAAAGAACCCTTCGGTGAAATTCCACCCAGATTGTATTTTATTAATATAATTAATATTTTTAATGGAGTTCCTAAGTCTAAACTTAGGAAAATCAAAATATTAATGTGTATTAATCAAAATATGGGTGAGAATGATCTAGAAGGCGGATCAAGTCATGTTTTATTCTTAGCAGTTGATTAGAGATTTAATCTCGATCATTGAAGATTCAACAGGGAAAGTATAAAATGGAGGCTTGGGGTTCATTTGAAAAAACACACAGAGAGATTGAAGAAATCGATTTCTTGAGGTGAGAAGTTGTCAAGAGGAAAATCGATTGGGGAGATCTTGCAGCAGAGGGGCAGAGCGTATCTGGAAGGACTTTCTGGAAAATACTGACAGAGAGGTGGAGAGAGCTTGCAGAGAGGCAGCATAGTAGCCGAGAGAGCTAAAGCAGAAAAGTTTTTTTTTTCTCCATAAAACTAAATCTATTAAGAGGACGTATGGTACAATATGAAGTTACAACCAAGAGAAGCAAGAAAACAGGCAGCCGGAAAGGATAGACTATCCATCTCGGCCCTTAAGAGAAGACAAGAAAAGAGCAGCGCTAAGCAAGAAGTAACAAGAGGAACGGAGTGACAAGAGCATAACAAAGGATTCTACCCAACGTGGGTAGAATCAACTATTCGACATTTTTTCCCTTTCTTTTTACCAACTTTGACCCAACCAAGATGACTCTGTTGTGCTGGCATGATTTGCAAACTGAGTTGGGCTGACGGAGAAGTCTCCTTGTCTGAATCCGAGGGAGAGGACTCAAGAGTTCTCTTCTGTGAGTTTGGAGGGACAGTAGAATCCTCAGGACCAGTCGAGGGCGGGTCCTGTGCCAGCTTTGCGTCCATTCCTTCCGCATCCCCTTCCTCTTCATCTGAGCTGGAATCAAAATCATCAACATCATCCATGGGGGAAGTATCATAAGGTTTCCAGCTTTTGGATTTCGGCTTAGGATTGGCTTTTTTCTTTTGGGCAGGCATCGAGGGACGAGAGCTTTAAAGATGCCCTGTGTGATGGCAAGTTCGGCAGCGAAAGGCTGTGTTCTCGTAATCCAGGGTCTGAGTCCAATGGAAGTCTCCAATTTTGAGATTAATCTGATCAGGTAAACCTTTGCTCATGTCTATTTCTACACAGATTCTGGCGAAAGTGTATATGCCCTTTTCCCCTCTAGAGGTGTCTATGGCTAGAAAGCGGCCTAGAGTATTGTCGATCCCTTGGAATACAGCAAAGTGCCATAGATGCGCTGCGAGATTAGGAAGTCTGACCCAAATGGGGAGCTTGGTGATGATTGTTGTAAAGGGATCGAAATCTGGGAACCAAGGAGTGAGGAATAAACCTGCTGAGCCCCAAAACCATGGGCCTTCAGTTAATGCTTTTTGGTAGTCCTCACTGAAAGCAAACACTATAATGAAGAAACCCTTTGAGTAGAGAAGAACCTTGCAATTGTTGGTCCAGTGAGAGTGAATCCATTGGTAGAGATCTGATGTGTGTGGCCATAGACCATTAAACCTGCAAATAATGCCATGCTCTGCATACTTTTGGATTTGCTCATCCAGCGTTGGATGCATTATTTCAATGGAAGGGGTTTCCTCCAGTTTGTCCACCAAAAAAGGTTTGGGAGCCTGAGTTGGTGGAGTTGTTTTCTTGGCCATCTGAGCATGGACGGCATCTTTGTATGAAAAAGCCGCTGTTGAAGATGGTTGTCCAACAGCTCCCCCTCTCAAACGAAGGGTTACCACCATTGAGTTGTTCCTGGTAATGCTGTGAGAAGAGAAGGGAAGAAGATCTTCAAGTTGTTTACCTTGAAAGAGAAGTCTCTGAAGGTCTGAAGGGATCCCAATCCGCCGTTCTAGCTCCAGTTTAAGATTCAGCACCAGATCTGAAGAACTGACCCATTGCAGGATGGTTCTGCCTGTAGGCCGAGATATTTGGACCTGAAAAGAGTCAAAGAAGGACCTAGACCCAGTTCCAGGGCTTCTTGTGCTTCCTAGAGCAGATCTGCTGTGGCGATTTTCCACCCGGGGTGTTAGACCTGCCAGATTTTGGCCAATCTGTCTATTGAGGGCCCAATCTGATTGATCAATGGCAAATCTGCGGGACCGTGCAACTTCGAGAAGCCCGAGAGTCGAAAACCCCGAGGACTTCTCCAGTTTAGGAGCCTGTAGTATGTGGCCGCGAGCGCAAGCCAGAGCCCTAAGAGCTTCATCCGTAACGATCATTCTGCGCAAATGAAGAGCCTTTAAGCAGAGCAACGTCTGGGAAATCTTATTAATCCACGGCTCAGCGTATTCACTCTCTCCCTTATTGATTTGCTTGAGAAAACTAAATTGATCAGCATGGGAAGGTCGGATTGGGGGCAGGGGTTCATCCGGCCGCATAGCCTTCCCTCCATCGCGAGCAGCCCTACCCTGTTTGACTGATCCTCCTGCGTCAATGTGAACTGCGGATCAAGTAAGGGATGGGTCCGATCTATGCAATGCATCACTGATCCCTTGCAGCGCTGATCCATTACGGCTCAGTTCCCTGTTTTCCTGTGCGGCGGCAGCAAAATGCTTTCCCTCTGTAACCCTAGCTATCGCGTTTAGCTAAAGCAGAAAAGTTGTCTGTCACGCAGAATCCAGAATTGTTGAAACAGCCAAAACTACCGGAAACTGTTGAAACTGCTGGGAACTACCGGAACAGCAGGGTTTGCTGATGCAGAGGCAGCACAATAGCCGAGAGAGTTGACGCAGAAAAGTTGTCTATCACGCAAAATCCAGAACTGTCGGAACAGCCGGAACTGTCAGGATTTGTCGAAACTGTCGGGAACTGTCGGAACAACAAGGAGAGCTAATGCAAAGGGTAGAGAAGGTGACGCAGAGCCAACACAGAAATAGTCGGGGTTGTCTTGTATCGGATCAGCCGAAATTTTGTCGGGTGAGGTGACGTAAAACTCACTCAGATTTTCCGCCAGTATTTTCTCTATAAAGGATTTCTAGATGAGCATCCTATATTTATATTCAGATATTTCTCCTGCATAATAATAAACCCTCAAAACTGTTGCACCAGTTTTCCCGCATTGGGTTTTTCTAGGGACTATTGTGTCCAAAAATAAGTGTGCCCTATGTATCTTTTTCTTTGCTCTGTTTTCTGTTTCACGAGATCAAATATTTAATTAGTGTAGGCTGCAGAAGTAATTTACTTCAATATTCAGAAGAATAACTTGATGAATGTAATTTAAAAATAAAGTAGGTGAAGTAGATCCAGATTTTCTGCAGTAGGGGTTCCTTCAGAGTGTAGGAATTTTCACATGGTACCAGAGCATTGATTTTGAAATAGGAAGAGCAGATCCAGTGCTGAGTAATGAGGCCGAAAGCTGCACTTGGCAGCAATTCGAATCCCCTTGAAGGGATTGAGCAGTCCTTGTCAAGAAGCCAATCCGAGGAAATCTCTCTCTGAGGTGAGACAACAGAGAGGTATGATTTCTAGTTCATGAGTTTGCAGAGGCAGAGCAAGTGACGCAATGCTTGAAGAGCACAGTTTCTATCGGGGCAGAAATCCGCTAGAAAAGAACGAAGACACGTAGAAAGGGAATTTTCTCCTCAGAGAAATTTCCGCCAAAAAGTTCGAATTTCTCACTTGCTAAGCAGAGATAAGCAGTGACTAGAGGAGTCAGTTCGACAATTGGGTGAGATGGAATCACATGGGCTCAGAGATCAGGACAAGTTGGAAGGTGCTTCCAACTATGTCATATGGAAGACCAAAATCTTAGTTGTTCTGTAAGAATATGATCTCTAGGCCTATGTCAATAGTGTTGTAGTTGTTCTTGCTAACAACGATCAAAAAAAGAAGTACAAAGTCGAGCAGGGGAAGGAAAAGAGACTCATTCTCGATGGAGTTCAAGATCATGTGGTCTCACACTTGTAGGGCAAGGATACAACCCGAGAGATGTGGGAAGCCCTGTCTTCTCTATATGAAGGCTCTTTCGAACAGCGGAAGATGTATTTGGGGCAGAAGTTGCAGCGGACTTTGATGCAAAAAGGAGAAGGGGTGAACCTCTATCTTTAGCGTCTTCAAGACACTAGAGACCAGCTTGCTGCAGTGGGGTCCACTCCTTAGTCAACCGCAAGGGTGAGGATGGCCCTGAATGGAGTCTCGGATGAATGGAAAGTTTTCGTCCAAAGCATATTGAGCAAAGAAAATCTACCTTCATGGGAGGAGATGTGGGCAGCTCTTCAACAAGAGGAGTTAAGGAGGGATCTAGTGAAGGTCAACCTCAGTGGCAGCAGTGGGAGTGGCACAAAGACGAAGGAGGAGGAGTAAAACGCAGCTCTCGCATCGAAGTGACAACAAAAGTCGAAGCGAAAAAGGGGAATTTCGAAGGTGAAATGTTTCAATTGTGGCGAGTTGGGCCACTATGCATCCCAGTGTCCTTTGAAGAAAAACGACAAGGATGAGAAACATGATCCTAAGGCTGCTTCAGCAAAGATTGACGAGGATGAGTTTTCCATGAGTGCCCACACATCTCCTGGAGGGAGATGGGGCGATAGTGAGTTGTAGTCAGGAGGACTACATGTGGGCAAGATCCTTGAGGAGTCCACCTCTTGGATCAATTCCTTTGCTACAGGAGCCCAAGATTCAGCCGTAGTGAGATGGACTTAGTATAAAATGATGCAATGGAGTGTTTGGAGGACAAATGTAGTAGCTAGGGACCAAAGAATGATCAGTGCAATGCAAGGTTGGCAGCAGTGCAATTGGCACAGTGCAGGAGTCAACAGCGGTGCAGAAGATTCAGAGGGTCAGAATCAGCAACAGTCAAATTCCAACATTCATTGTATTATGTTGAACACAGTGAAGTTCAACTAATTTTGGATGTTGTTCAGTTGCTTCTCTCAGCAACTGAGTTGCAGTACGGATGCAGTGTTAGCAGTGACAGTGCTAGCAGCATAGCAGATGCAGCGTTTAAGAGAGAGTCGTAGTACAGATGCAGCAGTGGCAGTGTCATGGGCAGCAGTACAGCAGCAACAGCAGCACAGTGTTGGTGGCAGCAACAGTGCAGAAAGGAGGTGTTTCGAAAACAAAGCAGCATGCAGGTGGATATTGTTGCTAGAGCACTTTCCTCGCTAAAAGGGAGTGTTAGTTTTTTTTAGCATCGGAAGTTCTCTAGCCTTAAAAATTGGTGGAGAGGCTAAGGCACATGAGCTCTAAAGAACCCATAAATTGTTTGGTGAAATTTCACTCGGATTGTATTTTATTAAAATAATTAATATTTTTAATGGAGTTCCTAAGTCTAAACTTAAGGAAATTAAAATATTAATGGGTATTAATCCAAATATAAGTGAGAATGATCTAGAAGGCAGATCAAGTCATGTTTTAATGTTAGTCGTTGATTAGAGATTTTATCTCGGTTGTTGAAGACGCAACAAGAAAAGTATATAATGGAGGCTTGGGGTTCATTTGGAAAAACACACAGAGAGATTGAGGAAATTGATTTTCTGAGGTGAAAAGTTCTCAGGAGGAAAATCGATTGGGAAGATCTTGCAGCAGAGGGGCATAGAGAATTCGAAAGGACTTTCCAGAGAATACTGACAGAGAGGTGGAGAGAGCTTGCAGAGAGGCAGCACAGTAGCCAAGAGAGCTAACGCAGAAAAGTTGTTTGTCACGCAGAATCCAGAACTATCGGAACAGCAAAAACTATCAGGAACTGTTGGGAGAGCTGACGCAGAGGCAACACAGTAACCAGGAGAGCTTACACATAAAAGTTGCTTGTCACGCAGAATCCAAAACTATTGGAACAGCCGAAACTGTCGAAACTACCAGGAACTGCTGGAACTGTCGGAAGAGCTAACGCAGAGGGAAAAGAAGGTGACATAGAGCCAGCACAGAAATAGTCAGGGTTGTCTTGTGCCGGATCAGCCGTAATTCTGCCGGGTGAAGTGAGGTAAAACTAACTCAGATTTTCCACCAGTATTTTCTCTGTAAAGAATTGCTAGATGAGCATCCTAGATTTGTATTCAGATATTTCTCTTGCATAATAATAAACCCTCAAAATTGTTGCACCGTTTTCTCGCATTGGGTTTTTCTAGAGACTATTGGGTCCAAAAATAAGTGAGTCCTATGTATCTTGTTCTTTCTGCAGAAGTAATTTACTTCAATATTCAGAAGAATAACTTGATGAATGTAATTTAAAAATCAAGATGGTGAAGTAGATTCACATTTGTTGCAGTAGGGGTTCCTTCAAATTATAGGAATTTTCACAAATATGTCAATAAGGGACTATGTTAAGAATTTCAACCCCCACTCCGATTATCAGTTTTCTTTATCACTCCATGTATTTAGTTTTAAATCTAAGCATGATAAAAATTCTAAAATCTGGAAATGACCATATTTTCTAAAAACACAAATTTAGAGATATCAAAACTGTTAAAATTGTAGAAATAAAACACAGCAAAATTATGACAGCCACAAACAGAAAAATAACACAGCGACTTTTGGTCGATGTGACATGGAAAAACCCCCCTACAACTCTTGGGGAAAACCAGTTTCAGAGCTCTTCTTTATTTCTGAAAATGCTTTTACAGAGAAACTGAAATACACAGTAAAAATTCCAGCAACCACAAATTACAACTTATATCGATTTTCGTGCTTGAACTCCACCTTGAAAATCGTGCCAATCAGCAAACAACCAAAACAGAAACTTTCCAACAATAAAACAACATTAAATGTTGTACAACCTGCCTCAAAAAACGTGCCCAAAACTTTATGTACAGACCATATGAATTTTAGCAATACGGATGCCTCGAAAAACGTGCCCTTGTTGTTGTCCCTCTTCCTCAATTTCTGTCTTTCTCCTACTGTACGGTTTTGCCTTGGGATGCGTGTCAGTAAATGTTGTTGCCTAGATTTGCTGAAATGTCTTCGTGATGCTCTCCTTCACTTCCTCACTGCTCAAAAATTTTCTCCTTGCTCTCTTTTTTCTTTCTCTCAAGTGCTCATGAAAGAATGAATTGATATTTTCCTCCTCTTCTCCTTTTATTCTCTAGATGACCTTTTGGGTTACTCTAAGGTGGCTGAGATTCATTTAGATCTAGGGATGAGAATAAATGTGCATTTAATTCTCACTTTCTATTTTTTAACTCACTGACTTAAATAAAGACCCACTTAGCCTTTTATTTCCATAGTCATTTTTTCACTTTTTAATTCTTCATTGACTTTAATAAAGTCACCTTTAAATTAGGATGTAGCTTTACCACTTATAAAGTCACTTTTAATTAGAATGTAACTTTACCACTTATAAAATCACTTTTAAATTAAATTGACTTTACCACTTATAAATTCACTTTAGGAGAAAAGTACAAATAAATTTGAACACTTTTCCCTAGACCAAAGATCAAAGCCTTAGGGAACCACTTGTCCTCTGGTACCCAAATTTTAACACTATGAAGCGATGAAAGGATTTCCTCATATGCTATGCAAGACAACTAAAGAGCGTCTAGAAAATCATGGAGACCCTCAGCTCAATGGGAAAGAGGAGTTACATGTTTATCTTATGCCTATGAGGGAGAGTTGCCTTCACTTTTCATATGAAGCACCCCACCACTCACTCTCAAGTGCAGCATCACCTAAATCATAAGCATCGTCGTACCATAAGGAACCACTTTACAAAAGCTGACCAACCACTAACTTAGCTCTATGACTAATCCCATTCATTAAATCTTTTGAACAATAACCATCAGTGTTGGCACCACCATTGTATCGAGATAGAGATCCAAAAATGGACGTAGGCCTTGCCTCCGAAAACAGTCTGAGGGGAATAAGTAGAAGGTAGCCAATTTCCTAAGTGTTTAAAAAAGTTTCACTTGTGGTATCATGGCCTGGCCAAAGAATGGCCACTTGTAGAAAGATATATATGCAATTGAGCCTACAGTTGGGTGGAAAAAGGCTTGTCCCAAATCAGTTGGCAACTTGAATTTTTAGATAAATATCGCTTTTGTTCCATGATATGAGCATTTATACATGCAAACTGTTTTTACTACCTCTCTGGTTAAATTGCAAAAAAATATATGCTATGACAAATATTATGGATAAGTAACTTATGATTACAATTGTGTATAATTGCATGTTGACTCGAATTGTAGAGATAAAATGAATTTTGGTTTCACTGATGTGAATTGACATGCTGAATTGATGCTTTCTAAAGGGGACAAGAACCTAAGTATGACAATAGTTACATGGTGTTCTATGGAATACATTGTTGCAATGTTCATTGTTGTCTTGGCTTGCTGGAATTAACTAATTTGGGTACTAGTTGGCCTCAGTTTTCTGGCAAACAAACCCTAGATTTAATCCATCTTGACATAGAATGTATGTAAGTCTCCGATATGCCAATGTCACGGAGTCTCTAGAATAATGCCTCGCGGGACAGTGTCAAATGCTTTCCAAAATTATACAAAACAACAGTAAAGCTTTGAGAGGGATGACTAGCCTCCTCAATAATGGCTCGAAGTGTGAAGATGTGATCAATTGTTTGGTAGTTGCAGCAGAAACATGCTTCTCCTCTAGCCCTGAAATGGCAGCCCTCCAGCTCCAGGAGGGGTGGCAAGCCTGAACATACACCATGCCTACAGAATCTGGACTGGAGCCCTTCCTCTTCAGCTGCGCTGTCAGTACATATAGCTCTGACTACTCTCTCTCTCACTCAGAGAGAAGAGAGAAGACACAGGTGGAAGGTTGTCGAAGAGTAACAATGATGAAAATGATGTTCAAACAAATAGCAGACAAAATAAGTCCAAATTCTAGCCTGATACCAATTAAATCAACTCTAATGTGACACTTCATAAGAACATCCAGAATAACTAAGAATTTTGAGATTATAGTGATAAAGCATTCAATAATATAAGCTGATCTGATTTTACATAATTGTTTGCTTACTTATATACCCCAACATTATCCAAGGACCACCATGGCAACTCCTCACGATGCTCTTGGATCATTGTAATCATCAATGCTAATTGCATTCGTTAACTGCCACTCTTTATTTACATATTTCAAAGACTTTCAAACTTCAAAGACACTGTCCCCTGTTGATTTAGCACAACTGTACATACAAATCCTGCCTAATGCTTTTGGTCATGACTCATTAATGGACCCCAAAATAATATCAACTTTTCAAGAAATATCATGAATCTTAGCATTCTAACCTGTAATCCAAAAAAAATTAGGCAAAATGAGTTAAATTCAGGATTCTGTGCCAATACCATTCCTGCTCTCCACGTGAACATTTTTCAATTGTTTGACAAAAGTGCTTACATTTTAAATTATTACAGGGTGGCATTAAGGCTCCAACAAAATCTCAGCAAATCAAGTACCATCCTATTGCCAAATTTGTCTCATAGCATTGAAATAAACTTCGCTCCAAGAGTTATACCACATTAAGTAATCAATGACCTTTAACAAAAAAACTCATTCCAACAAGAATGAACAAAATCATCATTTTATTTACTATAGAATCATAGAGACATTTTACCCAAAAGTCCAGCTAATGCATTCTCAACCATAGAAGCCGGACAACTGAGCAAAAGACTCTGTGAGGCCAGAGACTAAGAGTACAAGTACTACCCAGCAAAAATTTCACAAAAACTTGACAGACGGCCATTGATCCTTTTTTGTATTTTTTGTATTGAGATGCCCAACAAGTGCTTGGCTCAAGCTCAAACATTGCCATGGGGCACCAGAAACAGAGGAGACAAACTCACTAGCAGTGAGCTTTTACCAGGCTGTGTAGTTACTGCTCAGTTTAGGCACCAATTTTATTATGGCTTGAGTAGTCATCAAACCTTGCTACCATGTTCTCAAGAGCAATATAGAATCTACCCAAATACGGTCCTTACAAGCAAAGATCAACATAGAACACTGACCTGCAGATATTCACCTGTGTCTCCAAAGAGTCAGCAAACTACAAACTCCAAAATATGTTCCGAGTGGACCTGAAATGCCCCTTGAATAAAGACTCTTGCGGCATTTAGAAGATCTTCAATTCTCTTACCTGTCCCATATTTCTAGCATGTAGAATAAGCATCTAAAGACTTTTCACAATTAAGTTCCAACTCCAAGAACCACACATATTAAGGAAAATCCTCAATCAAAACAATGACAAAATTGCACTTAAACCAATCTTCTATTTTAAGCAGCTCCCATTCCCATGGTTCCTGGCCTCCATACCTAACTGAAACTAGCATCCTGCACATCTATCCAGCCTTCTGAAATCTGCAGAAAACTGCTCAAATAGTTTTGAACATTTTAACCAGAAAGATAAGAACTCTTCCCCCCAATGTCTTTCAAAACCCTTCCCTTCAATGTCTTTCAAAAGCCCTTCCCCTCAATGTCATTCACCATCTATAAACTACAACATCTCATATTCTGTATATCCAGATCTTCCAAAATCTGCAGGAAACCCCTAGAACAGTTTTGAATGGTTTTTTAACTGGAAAGAATCAACAAAAAACCTTATCTAATTGTTCTTCACCATCTATAAACTGCAATATCTCATATTCTATAGAAGCGTTGACTTTCAAAAAAAAATGAAAACTTCTAGTTTCCCCTAAATCATAACCAACCACATTTTGCTTCTTGCAACTTATCTTGATAGTAATGACAAAGCAATATGCATATCATACTACCATTTGGAATAGTAGAATAACAAGATATCAGCTAAAAAGTGCATTTGGTAGATGTCATCGTAAAATCTTGCAAAGTTGAAAAGCAATAAAAGACAGTGAAGTAATCTGTCATCTAATCATATTCCAAGCAAGAAAAGGGGATCAAGATTTTTAATATATACATACATTTGAATTGTTCTCCGCCTTCTGAGTTGTCCTCTGTTGTTGGGAAGCACTTATGACTTGTTCATGTATAGCTCTCTTTTTTTTCATTACATCAACAGCCTGGCTAACAGGTCCCTGCAAGTTTCAATAATACATGAGAAAATGGTGTTCTATGAAATGTAAGTAGTTAATTCCATGTTGGCCAAATAATTTTTTTACAGACGTTACAATCTTGGAATATATTGTGGCCATATGGCATATCAAGGAACAGTTGGAGCACTGACCTCATGTTTAGATTCTTACAACAACACTAACACCCATGCAGTCCTTTGGAGCTAAGTTGCCAGGGTACTTGGGTTCAGGATCAGGGGCAAGAATGGCACTTTTTGGTAGAGGGAACGGTATAACATATAACAAAATTTATTAAAAATTTTAAAAACATGCATATTACAAAATTTCGTTTTCAGTGATTAACAACAAAAACATGCACGTTGCTTCATAGAAGTTTTGAACAAACATACAATGATTAGAAAAAAACTGAACAGTCAACTTGATAATTATTATTAGAAAATTGAAATTGACATGAATAAGTCTCAACTCTCAAGTCTTAAAAAGTTAAACCAAGTGGCAAGTACATATGGCATACTGCATTCAGTCCACCTCACTGTCTATCATTGTCCACAATTTTTTTACCAAGAATAGGGCACTAAAATCCTTTCACTGCTGGAAAATTTGATAAAAATGAGAGTGTGATTTACTATTTTGAGTGAATGTAGTGAGGGAAGAGAAGGAATAGAATTTGGGGGAGAAGGGGTCATGCTATTCTTGCATTCGTTGGCCTTTTGTAAAATTAAAAACAAAAATTTTGTTGTGAACAGCATGCCTCAAAAGCACCCAAAATCAGGATTCAGGTACCATTTCAGACTGTCATCCCCACTCACCTGCCAGGAAGAACCTGGTTCGTTTGGGTTCATGGGATGAATTCCCTGCTCCTGAATCCAATACGGAAGACAGGAACACTGGACAGGCTTAGGTACCAGTGCAACTTAGCTTAGGACTCAGGAGTGAACATAGAGTCTGTCATACCTAAGGAACCCTAACAAGACAACTCAACCTAAAAGACCTTGGCAAACACACTCATTAAGCACATAAAACATGACAAGACAGAATAACACTATCTATAAAGACACTAAAATAAGCACATTGAACATAATGAGAAGGAACTTGCACTCTGTATTTTCACCTAATCCACAAATGCAAGTACCCTTACATGCCCTGAGGGCTAAAAATGTTAAAAATTAAGGAATTTAACTTTACAGTAGTGAAAATTAACGTTGTCCATGTTGTCCATTGAATCTAAGCTTGTTTACAACCTCCAGATTGGATGTAAATTGTAAATAGCATCAACTCTAATACTGACGTTACAAACTAATGAAAGCATGCCTATCAAGAATCTTCATTCTTAGCCATCTTATTTCACGGGATAGGAAACTTAAGCATGTTTCTAGTACTATCATATTCATCATTTATAGTGATCGGCGAACTGCTGTGGATAGCCCACTGGACAGTTCATCATGAGTTACGACAGTTCTTAAAATGCTGCTGAAAGGACAGTGAGGTTACGCTCTACTATGCAGTGATTGCTAATTACCATCAGAAGATGAACTCTATTGCAAAATTTGAGATGGCCATATGACTTTCCCTACAAGTGTGGGTAGCATGCTCCAATGTGTAGATAATAATGGATTTGACCACATCTAGTCCAAGAGAGATCTGCATTCACGTTAACACTATGACACCAATTTTCTTGTTTTTATGTCTTTCAATTGCAAGGTAGCCTTATAACACCTCCCTATGGATGATGCCCTTCGTAACTTGATATATGAACTACATCAAATGGGTATATCATCGTATTTAGAGGCCCTTTGTTGTTTCTGAACAGGCTTCGTTTGATATAGATAACACATTTCTAGTTAGTTTTCCTATTTCTCCCCTTAAAGTTAAAAGTTATGATGCTGTGCATTCCCCACTTCTGTTTTCCAAATATTCAATGGTAACTCCCTGGTTTCAAGAATTGCTTCTGGGTTCTCCTTTCGACTTACTTTCTATTGGCTAGATATAACTCATTATTAGTGGAAAGTTGAATCATTAAATTGTCCAGCGAGGCTGTTTGTGTTGCTTGCAATTAAGTTGAACTTTTTATGGTTTTTATTGGCTGCATGTGATCTGGGCACTACCATTACTTTGTCTTATAAAGAGCCATTTAAATCTTAAGTTGATAAGAAACCGAATTACTTGGATGTAAGGATGGATGGTGCGAGTCTTTATTATTTAATCCTCTGTCATAGATAGAATAGTTTGTTGGAGAGTGAAACCAACATGTAAATGACCTTGCTGAATAATGCAAGCTTTCTCGAGAAAATACAGATATATGTTATTTTGACAAAGGGATCTAATATCATCAACAGAAGTTATTTCTATAAACAAGGTAGTGGTTTCAAATTTCCAAAAAACTAACTTGCAAGCACTCTTAATGGAGATTGGAACTATAACACTATTAATGTATAAGCTTTTAAACAGAAAAAAGGTTCCATTTATTCTGGCAGAAAGTGACTGCATCGTAAAATATCAAGTTTCTGAGAAAACTGATATTTGAACTCCATAACTGAGTTTGTTAGAGTCAACCACTGCAAAATCTAAAATAAGGAAATCCTTTATTGATAAATCTATTGAAAGGGTGCGAAAATTACAAGAAGATGTTTTGCTTTTGCTGCTTCCCCTTCAGTCTCCAGAACTGTCTGCTTTGGCCTGCAATCAACCAGAGTAAACCAGCAGATGTTACTGAACCATTTTGATTAAAAAGCAGGTCCCTCGTATCTAAAGGCTAAAACACAACAATTTGTAGCCAAGATGGAACCAATCTAAGCACTAAATACACTGATGGCTGGGTGTCGTAGTGGTAAAAAACAACTTAAAATTTGCAAGCATCGGTCAAAATACACGTTTTAAAACAAGGCAACTTCCTGCCAACCATTTTCTTGACAATGAGTAAGAAAGAAATGTCTGGCTACTAAAGGCTACCCTCTTTCTAGAATGATTTAAGGAACACTGTCATATCCCTTCTCAAACACACTAGTCACGGAGTGCAGCTACACATTTTTGGCACCATTTTTGGCTTAGGAGTAGGACCCCACACTTAGACTTAGGAACTATAGGGGAATTCAACTTTATTTTTGCAACTAGTGGATGTGGGAGCCACCCACATGAGTAAATCGAACTTGGCCATTCGATGAGCTTGGAGGGAATCGAATGGGTGGATAGAGGGACCCACATGAGGCTAAAGGGGCCCAAAGTGATAAAAGGAGAAGGAGCTCTCATTTTGGAGGATCTTGACATTTGCAAACAAACACACTTAGTACGCTCAGCTGCTTAGCGAAGCCACAAATCTCTCAAGCAGGAGATTCAACCTATTCTTCCGGGGACCTTCCGTGCCCGCCCTAGGGAGGCTATTCCACAGGCATTTTAGTGAGCTCAACACAGTCACACACTTCAGCCAGCAATGCAGAGAAGGGGACTGCATATTTCCTGGGCAGCCAGAAACACGCAAGAGGAATTAGAGCCAGCAGGGAGGTCCATTGCTTGTTGGGAGTTCCGAGCGCTCAGGAGGCTGTTTGTTGAGGGCATTTTTGCTGGGATTTGGAGCCAGCTAGACTGGTCTATCAGTTGTACGAATTTCTGGGCAAAGGGATTGCGCAGAGGCCTCTGGCAGCAATATCGTGGGGCTTGGGAGAGCAGTCATCTTGGCCAAGAGCAATCCAGGGAGCAAGGAGTTAGTTAGCACAGGTGAATCCAGCATTCCAGTGGTATTTTCAGAGGGATTTGTAGGTTGTTTCCTGCAAGTCGAATTTTGCAGCAGTAGCTAGGGAGAGGCTACAAGGAGGCCGAAAATCCAAAGTCAAAACCAGAGAAATTCCCTTCTGGGTTATTTTGAGCTTTGTCCAAAGAGTCTAGGGCTGAAAGTATATAATTTTCTAGGCAGTTATTGGGCACATAGGCAGGTCGAAGTTCAGCATAGCAGCAGTTCACTGGGACAGCGCACTGCAGAGTGGTGCAGTAGCTGAGCAGCCTTCAGCTCAACTATTTCTCACCTCGGTTTTGTTAAGTTTGTCCTTGAGACAAGCCCAAGTGCACCATTCCATTTCATATTGTATCTAGCTCTTTGATTTTATAATACATGGCTCAATAGTTCCAAATTTGGAGCGTTTCCATGGATGTCTAATGCATGTTTTTAGTTTTATATGCTGCTGCACTATTAATTTGCTTACTATCACTCATATTCCTACATACGAACATTACAGTGGTATCAGAGCCTAGTTCTTGACTCAGCTATGTGGTTTCTTTTCTATGAGAGAAGGGGACCAGCAAAACATCACCTACCGTAGGCAACGGTACAGGAGCAGAGACAGGGAGTTAGAAATTACGCCAGATATGGCGGAAAGAGGGAAAGCAGTGGCCGAAGAGGAGGAAATGACAGAGCCAAAGAATAGGGAGGAGATGGCTTTCGATAGCCTCTTGAGGGCCTTGAGAGACTTGGCCAAGGGGCTAAAAGACATCCTGGAGGAGATCAAGTCATAGAACAAGGACAGGGACACGTTTAGAGGATTTCTATGTGGAGAAACTTTCGGGGCCTCTCAGCCTTTCGATCACCCCTCACAAGCAGCGCAGCGGCCTTCAGTTAGTGTGCCGACTCAAGCTACACTACCTTCTTTCATGCCAGTGACACAAATCGAGCCAGCAAGGGAGGAAGACACTCCTCAGATGAAGGATTATTTCAAAGAGTGGCAAGCTATGGACGAAGACTTCAAAGAAGCCCTCTCCTTTAGAGATTACTGCCAGCTCAAGCAGAGTGAGAGGAACAAGGGGTACGGAGGATAAGGGACCCAAAACTATGAGCTGCAAAGAACTATAGGGAGAATGCATTCTCCTACATTTGATGGCACTGCTAAGTGCACAACCAAGGCTTGGGTTGAAAAGATGGACACATACTTTCAACTCAACTGGATGACAGAGCAATAAGCCATTAAGATGGCAGTGCTACACTTGGAGGGGGAAGCCCATGATTGGTGGTTTCACGGTCTAACCACTTTGGGGCATGCCCAGATAGTTTCCTATAAGGACTTCACCCGAAGGGCGATGGACCAATTTGATCAGAGGGATCTGGAGGCTTCTTTCAGGGAGCTGACACAACTACGCCAAACAGGCAACCCAGAGCAATATTTCTCAAATTTTCTGCGTGTGTCATTGATGGTCCCGTATCTGTCCGAGGCAAGGAGGGTATACACCTTCATTGAGGGCTTGCTTAAGCCCCTGCGTGGACTGGTGAAGTCACGCAGACCCTCCACGCTACAAGAAGAGGTTGAGTGTGCCAGAGATTTACAGGGGGCCATTCCCAAGACCAAAGCACCATTTCCTACACAGAAGGGGCATGAGACTAGACCCCCACCACGGAGGACCACAAAGGGGAGGGGACAATTAGATGAGGAGACACGGAAGGACCTCCGGAGGAGGAAACTGTGCTTCACATGCAGAGAGCCCTGGGCACCTGGCCATAGGTGCACTGCAGGTAGAGCACATTACATTGAGGTCTTTTCTGACAGTGACCAGGAGGATGAGGTGGAGCAGGATTGTGGTGGGACAGATGGAGGAAGTCTAGCAGACAGAGGGCCACCACCACCACCTCCATAGGGAGGGGCATCTCTTGCCCCATCAGGAGGAGTCCTTGCTTCTTTATGCGGGATTCCTAAGTTTTTGACAGTCAAGATCAGAGGCATTGTACAAGGACAGAGGGTGTCAGTCCTGGTGGACAGTGGGGCTACCCACAATTTCATAGCTGCACAGCTGGTCCAGAGGAGGGGCCTCACCACAACAGAGTTTGAGGGGTTCTCAGTCCTAATGCCAGGTGACAGTACTATCCAGTGTACTAGATACGTGCCCTCCTTGACAGTAGTTATGGGGAACTACTCGATGACAGACCACTTCTTTGTGGTCGATGTGTTAAACACCAACGTGGTGATGGGTGTCCAGTGGTTATATTCCCGTGGGTGAGTCACGACGGATCGGAGGAAACCTTAGATAAAGTTCATTGGGCCAAATGTCAAACTGGTGGTCTTGAGAGGCATGCAGTCTTATCCGCCTCAGACAGTTTCGACCCACTAGATGGACGCAGATCTCCAGCATGGGGACATTACATGGGCGGCCGAGTTGAGGATCTCAGAGGTTGGGGGACAGGCACAGCCACCAGCAGCAAACATACAGGGTTTACTAGAGAGGTATGCAGTAGTATTTGGGGGATTCCACCAGGGCAGCCACCAGATAGAGGATTTAAGCACACCATTGAGTTGGAGCCGGGTATACAGGCAGCTATCACTACTCCTTACAAGCACCCCAAAGCCTATAAGGATGAGATAGAGAAGGCCATCCAAGAGTTGCTTGCATTGGGCCATAATAGGCCAAGTTCCAGTCCTTTTGCTTCTTCAGTAGTGTTGGTCAGGAAGAAGGATGGAACCCTCAAGATGTGCATTAATTACTAAGCCCTCAACCAGAAGACTCTTAAGAACTGGTACCCTATTCCCTGCATTGATGAGCTGATGGATGAGCTTAGAGGAACCAAGTACTTCTCTAAGATTGATTTGCGTTCAGGGTACCACCAGATCAGAGTGCGAGATCAGGACATCCTGAAGACAGCTTTTTGGTGCCACTATAGGCACTTTGAGTTTCTGGTCATGCCATTTTTTACCAATGCTCCAGCCACATTCTAGTCTTGCATGAACCATATCTTTTGGGGACAGCTGAGGAGGTTCCTGCTAGTGTTCTTCGATGACATCCTGATCTATAGTCGAATGTGGGAGCAGCACCTCCAACACTTGGAGGAGGTATTGTGCATTCTGGAGGAGCAGCAGTTTTATGCCAAGCTCTCCAAGTGAGAGTTTGGGTTGACAGAGATGCTTTATCTCGGGCATATCATTGGAGCAGATGGGGTGAAAGTTCACAAGGAGAAGATTCGGGCCATCCAGGATTGGCCATTACCCCGAGATGCGACTATGCTGAGAGGCTTCTTGGGTATTTGCACTTATTACAAGAATTTTGTCAAAGGGTTCTCGCAACTGGCAACACCTTTGACCGACTTGACCAAGAAGGGGACCTTCGCATGGACTAATGGAGCACAGGCCGCCTTTGATCGCCTCAAGGAGGTGACGAGCAGTTGCCCTTTTTTGGCACTCCCAAACTTTTCCCAGCCATTCACGGTGGAGTGTGATGCATCCAAAGTAGGAGTTGGAGCCGTATTATCACAGGAGGGGCATCCCATAGCTTTCAAGAGTCGAAAGCTCCTACCGCATGAGTTGTCATATTCCATATATGACAAGGAGATGTTGGCCATTATGCATGCATTGGCCAAGTTCTACCAGTACTTGGTGGGCAACCGGTTCCGAGTGAACACTGATCACAACAATCTTCAACATTTCATGGGGCAGCAGGGCCTCAACAACAGGCAACAGAGATGGGTCAGCAAGGTGCAGGCCTATGATTTTGACATTGAGTATGTGCGAGGGAAGCACAATGTGGTGGTCAGTGCTCTATCTAGGAGACCAGTTGGGTTATCTCTAATGAGCATCTACCAGGCTTGGAAGGCTCAGCTGTTGGTGGAGTACCCCAAGGACAGGAAGGCATGCGAGGTACTAGAGGGGACACATGTAGATGAGCATTATCGTGTGATGGATGAGGTCATCTATTACAATGGGCGCATTAACTTGGTGCCCAACTCGTTGTTGAGGGAGAGGATACTCCAAACAGCTCACAATTCACCACTGTCCAGACACCAGGGGTTCCGGAAGACTTACATGGTTGTTCGGGAGAGGTTCACATGGAAGGGCCTCAAGGAGGACGTGTTGCAGCACGTACGGGAGTGTGAGGCCTGCCAGCGGAACAAGGGGAAGCTAACTCACCCTACAGGGCTACTACGACCACTTCCCATTCCGGAGGGGAAATGGGAAAGTATTTTGATGGATTTCATCACTGGGCTCCCCACAATACAGGGGAAGGATTGCATATACGTAGTAGTCGACAGGTCGACCAAATTTGCACACTTCTTCGCCATTCCCACTAGGTACACAGCTGCACAGGTTACCGAGTTGTTCTTCTGAGAGGTTTTCAAGCTACATGAGCTCCCCAAGAACATTATGAGCGACAAAGACAACACATTCATGGGTGGCTTTTGGCAGAAGCTCTTCAGGTTGGTTGGGACGGAGCTCACTCCTAGCACCAGTTATCACCCTCAGACAGACGGACGGCCAGACCGAGAGAGTCAACCAGTAGTTGGAGGGGTACCTGAAGAACCATAATGTGACAGGTCAACAGAGGACGTGGATTTGGTGGTTACACTTGGGTGACTACTGCTACAACACCACGCACCACATGTGTCTATCGGTATGACTCCTTTCCATGCCCTCTATGGATATGATGCACTGAATTTTGTTGATATTGTTTTTGGAGACAGTCAGGCCCCAAAGACCAAACAATGGGTCCAAGAGAGCCAAGATATCCTCAAGGCTCTTAAGGATAATTTAATGACAGCCCAAAATCAACAAAAACTGTATGTAGACAGGCATAAGACAGAGAGGTACTTTGAGGAGGGGGACTTAGTATACCTCCAATTGTAACCTTACAAACAGTCTACGTTGAAATAGAAGGGGGTCGAGAAGCTACAACCACACTTCTATGGGCCCTACCAGGTGACTAGGCGAGTTGGGGAGGTGGCTTATGAGATGGAGCTGCCTCCGAGGAGTAGAATCCATAACGTGTTTCATGTCTCATACCTGAAGAAAGTGTTGGGACAACAGGTGACAGTAGCAGCTGATCTACCCCGCTTGGATGATGAGAGCCATTTGGTGTTGGAACTAGAGGCCATTTTGGAGAGCAGAGAGAGGAACCTAAGGAACAAGACCATCAGGGAGCTCTTGATACATTGGAAGAACTTGTCGAATGAGGTTGCCACCTGGGAAAGTGAGCACATACTGGAGCACCCAACTTTGAGGTTGCTTGAGGGCAAGCAACATTTGGGAGGCGAGCACTGTCATGTCTCTTCTCAAACACACTAGTCACGAGGTGCAGCTACACATTTTTTGCAACATTTTTGGCTTAGGAGGAGGACCCCACACTTAGACTTAGGAGCTACAAGGGAATTCGACCTTTTTTTGCAATTAGTGGAATGTGGGGGCCACCCACATGAGTAATTCGAACTTGGCGATTCAATGAGTTTGGAGGGAATCAAATGGATGGGATGGAGGGGCCCACATGAGGCTAAGGGGGGCCAAGGTGATAAAAGGAGGAGGAGCTCTCAATTCGGAGGATCTTGAACATTTGCAAACAAACACACTTAGTACCCTCAGCTGCTTAGCGAGTCTACCAGATGTTTAGCCACGAATCTCTCAAGCAGGAGATTCAACCTCTTCTTGAGAGGACCATCCATGCCCGCCCTAGGAAGGCTATTTCACAGGGACTTCAAAGAGTTCAGCACAGTCACACACTTCAGCCAACAACGCAGAGAAGGGAACTGTGTATTTCCTAAGCAGCCAAAAACATGCAAGAGGAATTAGATTCAACAGGGACGTCCATTGCTTGCTGGGAGTTCCGGGAGCTGAGAAGGTTGTTTGTTGAAAGCGTTTTCGCTGGGATTTGCAGCCAACTAGACCGGTGTATCAACTGTACGAATTTATGGGCAGAGGGATTGCGCAGAGACCTCAGACAGCAATTTCATGGGGCTTGGGAGAGCAGTCATCTTGGCCAAGAGCCATCTGGGGAGCAAGGAGTTAGTTAGCACAGGCAAATCCAGCATTCCAGTGGTGTTTTCAGATGGATTTGCAGGTTGCTTCTTGCAAGTCGAATTTGGCAGCGGCACCTGGGGGGAGGCTCCAAGGAAGCCGAAAATCTAAAGTCAAAACCAAAAAAATTCCCTTATGGGTTTTTCTAGGTTTTTCCAAGGAGTCTGAGGCTAAAAGGAAATAATTCTCTGGACAGTTTTTGGGCACATTCCGACAGGTCGAAATTCAGCAGGGTAGCAATTCATTGGGACAGCGCAGTCAAAGTGGTGCAACAGCTGAGCAACCTTCATCTCAGCTATTTCTCACCTGGGTTTTGTCAAGCTTGTCCTTGAGACAAGCCCAGGTGCACCATTCCATTTCAAATTGTATCTAGCTCTTTGATTTTATAATAAATGGCTCAGCAGTTCCAGATTTGCAACGTTTCCATGGATGTCTAATGCATGGTTTTATTTTTATATGCTGCTGCACTATTTATTTGCTTAATATCACTCATATTCCTACATAGGAACATTACAAACACAAAGGTTAAGTCACACCAAGACAGCAACATCTTTATTTGAGAAGACATGAACTCCAAGTAACATTTGGTTAGACATCCATAGGTCGAGATTAATTCCATATACCATATACGTTGTGCATTTACCTAAAAATAAAAGCTTAAATTTGCAAAAGACAGAAAAATATCAGCGTATATTCTTAACATCAACAATGAACTTGCCTGAACTCTTTTAAGCGCTCGGAAAAAGCCAAAGCTGCTGCCTCGTTAGTCCCAATTTCATTTTTAAAAATTGGATGCAGCCCTTCTCGAGGCAATCCCTTTGCTCTTTTTACAGATTCCGTTGAAGGAGTTGGCTTTGTCCTGGAGTACAAATGAAATGCATTGGTACATGCCTTCTGCAAAGCAAAAACCTCAGTACTTCCGTCAATAAGCTCTCGAATTCTTTCAGAAGCAAGATCCAGAACTGACTGTGGAAAACGTCCATACACGGACTCCCCTTTTTCCATTGCTTCATTGATCTTGGTCAATACATTCTCCCTATCACTTGCAACCTCTTCTTCGGTTGGAGCCGGTCGAATAGGTTTTGATAGAAACAAATGGAGATCCAAAAGATACGGCATGTCTTCTGATGTGACAAACGAATAAGCTGTGCCAGTTCGGCCAGCACGAGCAGCGCGCCCAACTCTATGAACAAAAAGTTTGGGTTTTGGAGGAAAATCATAATTCACTACGTTATCCAGCAGAGGAATGTCAATCCCCCTAGCAGCAACATCAGTTACAAGAAGTAACATTGTCTTCCTTGCTCTAAACTTCGCAAGATGGATTTTTCGGGCAGCTTGATCCATGTCCCCGTAAACAATAGACATACCTATCCCTTCTTCCTTAAACAATTCATTGATGAATTCTACGTGATGCTTTGTTGCGACAAAAATTAATGTCTGTTGATCCGAACCAATCTGCTCTCTCACCAGGTGGAGCAATGCAGCGCATTTCTCTTCGGGTCGCACGGTAAAGAACGTGAGTTTGAGATCGGGGCTGATCTTAGTTTCTAAATCAAGTCGTACAATTTGAGGATCCCGAAGCCCTGCCTTTGCAAATTCAGCAAGCAACCGAGGTAGAGTTGCACTAAAAAGCAAAGTCTGGCGGTTATCACTCAACTGGGCAAGTATTTTTCGCAATTGGTCTGCAAAACCCATCTCAAATAAACGGTCTGCCTCATCAAAAACAACATATTCCACAGTTCTCAGAGACATTTCGTCTACCTCGGCAAGATGATGCATGAGACGGCCAGGAGTTGCAATAATAACATCTGGACTTTTCGCTAGTTCTTCAAATTGAGTCTCCATGCTGTCACCACCTACAAGCAAAGTAGTCTGAAGGTCTGCACAAAAGAAAAATCCCCGAGTTAACAAACTTAAAACCCGAGGATTAACCCCAATGTCACCGAAAGCAACCGCTGCAATTCATACAGAAAACTCTAAAATGCATAACTAGAATTCATCACTGACCTGTGTAACGACCAAGCTCTTTCGAAAACTTAAACGTCTGAAGCGCGAGTTCCCTAGTCGGCGACAGAATCAGAGCCCTAACGCCACCGCTTGCAGAATGTTCCCTTAATTTCTCGAGCATGGGGACGAGAAAGGCCGCCGTCTTACCAGACCCCGTCCGAGCCATGGCCACGACGTCCAGTCCGGCCATAATAAGGGGCATAGTCTTGCGCTGAATGGGGGTCGGAATTCGATAACCCTTCCGTTTTACTCCTCGGAAAATCGGGGGACTCAGTCCCAGGGACTCGAAGCCTCCCGACTTGGCTTTCTTCTTGAGCTTCTCCTGGAATTTCAGCTGTGTGACAGAGCTCACCTGGAGGCTTTTCATCTTGTCTAACCCCATGGCAGCAGAACCAGGATTGGGATTCGATTGAGGGATCTCCTTGAACCTGCAGAAAATAAGCTCTGGAGGTCGCGACAACCAGGGTTTGTGTTTTAAATCAAAAGCATTGTACTGGCGCGCGAAGAAGCGTGCCTGCGTCGACGGTACCCGTAATATTGAAGTAGGACACAATAAAGCAACAGGGTAGCAGTGTTCGTTGGCAAGTATGGTTTTCCTCTTGCTAGTGTTAATGTGAGGTAATCATTGTTTTTTTCAGGGTATCAGCGTTGGTATTACATTCACTAGATTGTTTTTTTAAGTATTAATGAATCTTGTCACAACAGGATTTTTTTTTAGGGCAGCAGTGTTCCTTGGTATTACATTCACTAAATTGTTTTTTTTTTACTAGCATTTGCATCAGATGTTGCAAAGGAAACGCTGTAAAGACATAAAGTGCGGAAATCCATTATCCATGTAGTGTGTGCATTATTCAACAAAGTGGATCTCTCTAAATTTGTTGCAAACATTTATGTTGTTGCATTGCTAATTTATTAGAATCTACTACTACCTCCTCTTCTTGGAATATTAAATTTTTTATTAAGATCCCTTTTATTATTGGCATCACATTTACATTTCATAAAGTTAATTTCAAAAGAAAAGAAACACCTCACAAATAAGACAATGATCAAAATAAAAGTAATGTAACAATCTATATCATTATATCTATAAATGGATAAGTTGAGAGGTGACATGCATTTTTGACAAACTTAGCCTAACAACTAATAAATCGATATCTATTAAAAACTAAGTATAGAAGTGTCATACAATTCTACAAACTTCACAAATTAATTAATAAATCTAAATCCTTATTATGATCATGCCATCCTTTCATTCATATGTGAACTACATCAATTTAAGCGGTCACAACTAACTCATGTATATTAATAACTATGGTGAAGTGTATATTATTTTGAACAAGGTTGTATAATTAGCATTTTTTTACCCAATATTAATTTAATTATTGAATTTTAAAAAATATGAATTAGTTTTTACATTTAAGCAAAAGCATAATTATTATTTTTTATTGTTTAATTTAATTATTCAATTTTGAAAAGTATGAACTAGTTTTCATATTATTGTTCTTTATCGTTAATTTAATTATTGAATTTTGAAAAATATAAACTAGTTCTCACATTTGATGATGATGGTGGTTAACGTTCACTAAAAACCACAAAGCAACTACTTTTGTTTAATTCAAATATAATTAAATTATAATAAAAACAATAAAAACATACACCTTTATATTAATAAAAATTACAATTAAAATAACAAAATAATTATATGTTTTTTTTTCCATTGGCAAGTCATAAAATGCGAGTAACTACCTAAATAAATCACAACTAATATGGCATCAGTTCAAGGATTTCCACACATCTTCACCTGTGAAAAACCAATATATTGTAAGGACAACATTGGTCAGGTCTAGTACTTCTCGGAATGTAGGTTGTAACTAATGATTCCTGGGGAGTAAGTGCCCTAAATCATACAACAAATGGCTAAAGGGGATGCAGAAAACATAGGGCTCTGTCAACTCACAGAGTCTAACCTTCCTGCAGTTCCATAGCCTATGGGAGAAAGAGCTATGCTAAAGAAGCAACATTTACGTTTCATATTTTTGTTGAAGAGCGGTTTGATTGTACATATCTATTACTTATACAAATACAAGTATCGCAAATTCCTCTTCTCATCAACAACACAGGGCAATGATTTACTGAAGAACCCCTTAATTTTTATTTATTTTTTTTTTTTTGGATTTTTTGGTGGGAATAGCATTTCCCCTTAATTACTCGTTGTTTCCTTTCTAGGAATGTTTTTAGATAGAAACAATCGGGGGAACACGTTGTCTCTAGACTCTGATAATTCAACTTTATAGTATTCTACTTAGGGCTTGTGACTGAGGAAAGATGCATTTGTCCATTTTAAATTTCTCACACAACATGGGACCCAAGATCAAATCTTATGTTAGTGATCACGCCAAGTAGATGCAATGCAAAATAGTTTAATTTGGTTATTTATAAAGGCATGGTATGAATTAAGAATTACAAAAGTACCAATTAACCAATGGCAACAATATAACGGTTGAATTGACTCCCAACCAATTTCACATCATCTTTTAGATCATTAAAAAACACACATCGAAGCATTAACGCAAATAACGTTTC
>APFE030698935.1:166927-199281 GCA_000404065.3 Pinus taeda | reverse complement strand
CAAGTATCACAAATTCCTCTTCTGATCAACAGCACAGGGCAATGATTTACTGAAGAACCCCTTCCTTTTTAATTATTATTATTTATTTTTTTTTGGATTTTTTTGATGGGAATAGCATTTCCCCCTAATTACTGGTTGTTTCTTTTCTAGGAATGTTTTTAAATAGAAACAATCGGAGGAACACGTTGTGTCTAGACTCTGATAATTCAACTTTATAGTATTCTACTTAGGGCTTGTGACTGAGGAAAGATAAAAACATACACCTTTATATTAATAAAAATTACAATTAAAATAACAAAATAATTATATGTTTTTTTTTCCATTGGCTAAGTCATAAAATGCCAGTAACCTAAATAAATCACAACTAATATGGCATCAATTCAAGGATTTCCACACATCTTCACCTGTGAAAAACCAATATATTGTAAGGACAACATTGGGTGGGTCTAGTACTTCTCGGAATGTAGGTTGTAACTAATGATTCCTAGGGAATAAGTGCCCTAAATCATACAACAAATGGCTAAAGGGGATGCAGAAACATAGGGCTCTGTCAACTCACAGAGTCTAACCTTCCTGCAGTTCCATGGCCTATGGGAGAAAGAACTGTGCTAAAGAAGCAACATTTAACTGTGCTAAAGAAGCAACATTTACGTTTCATATATCTGCTGAATAGCAATTTAATTGTACAGATCTATTACTTATACAAATGCAAGTATCACAAATTCCTCTTCTGATCAACAGCATAGGGCAATGATTTACTGAAGAACCCCTTCCTTTTTTTTTTTTTTTTTTTTTTTTTTTTTGGATTTTTTTGGTGGGAATAGCATTTGCCCCTAATTACTGGTTGTTGCCTTTCTAGGAATGTTTTTAAATAGAAACAATCGGGGGAACACGTTGTCTCTAGACTCTGATAATTCAACTTTATAGTATTATACTTAGGACTTGTGACTGAGGAAAGATGAATTTATCCATTTTAAATTTCTCACACAACATGGGACCCAAAATCAAATCTTATGTTAGTGATCACGCCAAGTAGATGCAACGCAAAATAGTTTAATTTGGTTATTTATAAAGGCATAGTATGAATTAAGAATAACAAAAGTACCAGTTAACCAATGGCAACAATATAACAGCTTAATTGACTCCCAACCAATTTCACATCTCAGAATGTAGGTTGTAACTAATGATTCCTGTGGAGTAAATGCCCTAAATCATATAACAAATGGCTAAAGGGGATGCAGAAAACATAGGGCTCTCTCAACTCACAGAGTCTAACCCTCCTGCAGTTCCATGGCCTATGGGAGAAAGAACTGTGCTAAAGAAGCAACATTTACGTTTCATATATCTGCTGAAGAGCGGTTTAATTGTACAGATCTATTACTTATACAAATACAAGTATCACAAATTCCTCTTCTGATCAACAGCACAGGGCAATGATTTACTGAAGAACCCCTTCCTGTTTAATTATTTTTTTATTTTTATTTTTTTGGATTTTTTTGGTGGGAATAGCATTTCCCCCTAATTACTGGTTGTTTCCTTTCTATGAATGTTTTTAAATAGAAACAATCGGGGGAACACGTTGTCTCTAGACTCTGATAATTCAACTTTATAGTATTTTACTTAGGACTTGTGACTGCGGAAAGATGAATTTATCCATTTTAAATTTCTCACACAACATGGGACCCAAAATCAAATCTTATGTTAGTGATCATGCCAAGTAGATGCAATGCAAAATAGTTTAATTTGGTTATTTATAAAGGCATAGTATGAATTAAGAATAACAAAAGTACCAGTTAACCAATGGCAACAATATAACAGTTGAATTGACTCCCAACCAATTTCACATCATCTTGTATATCATTAAAAAACACACATCGAAGCATTAACGCAAATAACGTTTCAGGGAATATATTGCCGAGGGTCCAAATATAAACTCATTGGAAATATCAGGGGAAATATTGAAAATTATCCGAAAATTTCAGCAAGAATAAACTTGGAACTGAGGAATTCTTAATATATCATTGACAACCTGAAAATCTTGGGAGAAACTGGAAATATCAGGAGAAATATATAGTGAGTCCTGAGCAACAGCAAGGTCTCTACTCTGTTTTTTCTCACCTAGAGCACAAATTGTATTAATCAATTTTTCATTATTCATCTTCTCAACCTTCAACTGACTCTGTGCTTTCAAAAATTGATGATAAGATGCTAAGACGTTGTTGTAATTCATCGTTCTGTGGCAGCTCAGAGCTCTTTTTAGGACGAGCAGACTGTTCCTTCTATTCACATGCGCACCATCCACGTCTTCCAACCGTATGCCAAGCTCAGTCAAGTTCAGAGTAGTATGAGAAGCATCTCCAACACTATCATCCGAAATTCTGCACTTCATCACAACAGTACCCTGAACAACCCCAAAAGGCAGAATTTTATGAGCAGGAAGTATGGAACCGAAGAGCAAAAGGAAATCCTCGTCGGTAGGCCAATGTTTTTGTCCTCCTAAAGGACTCCAGCTAGAAAGGTTCACTTTTTGTTTTTCCCTTCTATTCACAAGGATCCAACTAAGCCTTATGTTGTTCCAAATCTCTCTCCAAAGTTTCCCATCTTTCCTTTCCCTCTCAAGAGATGTGATTGGTGGCAACCCTTCTGCCAAGGAGATATTGGCCTGGCTCGCTCCGTTCTCGGCTTTGTGAAAACTACATAGCAAATCAATACTGAAAGGAGAGTTACTATCAGCTGCACCTGGGATTCCCCAAAGTATTTTGGAATAAATTGCTTTATCTCTATAATGTACATCAACGAGGGAAACAAAATCAGAGGAAGAAACACTATGGAGCTCTTTATCACAGTACTCGGATAGCGATTCTTCTGATTTGCTGAAGTCCAAATTGCAGTCAATAGCAGAAACTCTCTCTGTAAACAGAACCGTTGGAAAGCAATCTGTGTAGAACTTCCAAAACCCACCCAATGCAGAAATCAAACTTCTTACTTCCTCATTTCTAGTAGAAGGCCATAGTGACGAGCATAGTTCCTCCCAAGTGTGCTCCTCTCTTGTTGCAGAACGGAAAAGAGAGGATGCACACTCTGCGTTGGCAATTGTTACACCATCCACCCGCTTTAAGATATCACAAATTAGGTCAGAATTCAAAGCCATGATCCCTGCAACTCTTGAGAATTCAATCGAAAGCCCAACTTAAAAGCACATCTAAGCCTAGCATTCAACTGCAAATTCTTCCTTCAATAAAGGACCAGATAGAGACAATAATTCATATCACATCCACTCAAACTGATGCGTATATCAACCAAGACATGCACCGGGATTTAACACCCAAAGAATAATCTTCACCAATGTTTAACAAGGCAACATAATGTTCCAAAGTAAGTGGCCCTCCCAGAATTCACCTTCCATGCATGCCTCCTGGCTTTTCCTGCATACACAAAAACATCCTGCAAAAATCATTTATTTGTTTTTCAAAAAACCTGGTACTTTAATACTGAAAGGGATGCAGTTACCATCCCTTCGAAGTAAACATGCTAAAACATTATTACATCAAAATGGCTTTCACCCTATTTATCCATGCAAGTAAGGCAACCAGATGACTTTATCAATAGAGTACAAAATCCAGAATCTTTATATTTTAGTTACCCTTTCAGCATGAAGTAGCTCTGTACTTGTTCTGATTATTTGTTTTTCAAAAAACCTGGTACTTTAATACTGAAAGGGATGCAGTTACCATCCCTTCAAAGCAAACATGCTAAAACATTATTACATCAAAATGGTTTTCACCCTATTTATCCATGCAAGGCAACCAGATGACTTTATCAATAGAGTACAAAATCCAGAATCTTTATATTTGAGTTACCCTTTCAGCATGAAGTAGCTCTGTACCTGTTCTGATTATTCCCAAGCATACTACCAACAAAGGTGATCAACTGTTTTGAAACAGAGTACATGCAATCTGAACTTCTATACCGTCATGGCTGTGTTTCTTTCCATAACATGCCATTAAAAATGTGAAGATTCCATCATGGCTGTGTTTCTTTCCATAACATGCCATTAAAAATGTGAAGATTTCCACTGATTTTGTAACGTTTTATGCCGACGGAATTGCATGCTTATTACCTACTTCTTGGACATAACTAATCTACTCTTGAGTCACCAAAGAGCTGACATCTTTACGCTTGAAAAACTGTACAAAAGACCCACATGCCTGCTCAGATATTCTTAAAATACTGTCCAAAACAACTGTTCAAAACACCTAGTTTGGTGTTCACAGAGTTAACTATTTTGAGAGTGCAGAGTCTATTTAAGAGCAAAAGGGGACAGAGCCCACACAAGGGTACTACAGCTATATACATGTAAATGCATGAAGCAAAGGTACACAGGTAAAAAATCGAAAACAGAAAGGGCGCTTACTTTGAATTTGAAATGGTGAAATATCAAGATTGTTTCTATGAATGCTTGAATTTGAAAATCTCGTTTCTAGGAATTTGCTTTGATCATTTGAGTGGATGTACCTTATGGCACTTTAGACAACCTGCCCTTTAACTACAAACACTGAAGCAATGTCCAGTGCAGACCTCCTAACCCACCTAATACTCCGAGAGTTACATTTAAGCAAGGAGAATTTGCAAATTTCTAAGTTGCTTGATTTTCACGCAGTTTACAAAATTTTTGGCCGGTTTTTAACTAGATGCATATTAGCTTGTAGAAATCGAAGCATGAATCTTCATTTTCAATTGCCCATTTTTCCCAAAAATAAGCCTAATGACCAATCTATCTTAGGCAATAATTTTTCTTCTCCTCAGATCTGTGATATATACACAATGGAAATTGATTTGAGAACTCTGTAAACAGAGAATGAGAGACCAACAAATAGATCAGACCCACTTTATCTAATGGTTTCTTCCTCCATCCAGAACAAACCCAATTGACCATTTACAGCCTCCAAATCTGAAGTAGATAGCGGTAACCACAGAGATTGATCTATAATATCTATAAGGAAGCATATAAAACTCTGTAACCAAAGTATATACACAGTCACTTCCGGGAGTAGAAGACCTGTTTCTGTCTGCTGACAAAAACGTCACCACTGAGGATATTCCCGCCACGAGACGCTATGCATTCAGTCAGTTTCGCCATTATCCCTGTCTGATCCTGTACAACATCCATACAATCACAAATACCATTATGGTTATTATTATCTCCAACCAAAGAGGAAATGAGAAAATATATGTTGTTGGTTCCTTATAGGACACTGAAAAACATGCACGCCATTGAATAGGTTATTTGTTTTTCAAAAAACCTGGTACTTTAATACTGAAAGGGATGCAGTTACCATCCCTTCGAAGTAAACATGCTAAAACATTATTACATCAAAATGGCTTTCACCCTATTTATCCATGCAAGTAAGGCAACCAGATGACTTTATCAATAGAGTACAAAATCCAGAATCTTTATATTTTAGTTACCCTTTCAGCATGAAGTAGCTCTGTACCTGTTCTGATTATTTGTTTTTCAAAAACCCTGGTACTTTAATACTGAAAGGGATGCAGTTACCATCCCTTCAAAGCAAACATGCTAAAACATTATTACATCAAAATGGTTTTCACCCTATTTATCCATGCAAGGCAACCAGATGACTTTATCAATAGAGTACAAAATCCAGAATCTTTATATTTGAGTTACCCTTTCAGCATGAAGTAGCTCTGTACCTGTTCTGATTATTCCCAAGCATACTACCAACAAAGGTGATCAACTGTTTTGAAACAGAGTACATGCAATCTGAACTTCTATACCGTCATGGCTGTGTTTCTTTCCATAACATGCCATTAAAAATGTGAAGATTCCGTCACGGCTGTGTTTCTTTCCATAACATGCCATTAAAAATGTGAAGATTCCGTCATGGTTGTGTTTCTTTCCATAACATGCCATTAAAAATGTGAAGATTTCCACTGATTTTGTAACGTTTTATGCTGACGGAATTGCATGCTTATTACCTACTTCTTGGACATAACTAATCTACTCTTGAGTCACCAAAGAGCTGACATCTTTACGCTTGAAAAACTGTACAAAAGACCCACATGCCTGCTCAGATATTCTTAAAATAGTCACCAAATAGCTGACATCTTTACGCTTGAAAAACTGTACAAAAGACCCACATGCTTGCTCAGATATTCTTAAAATACTGTCCAAAACAACTGTTCAAAACACCTAGTTTGGTGTTCACAGAGTTAGCTATTTTGAGAGTGCAGAGTCTATTTAAGAGCAAAAGGCGACAGAGCCCACACAAGGGTACTGCAGCTATATACATGTAAATGCATGAAGCAAAGGTACACAGGTAAAAAATCGAAAACAGAAAGGGCGCTTACTTTGAATTTGAAATGGTGAAATATCAAGATTGTTTCTATGAATGCTTGAATTTGAAAATCTCGTTTCTAGGAATTTGCTTTGATCATTTGAGTGGATGTACCTTATGGCACTTTAGACAACCTGCCCTTTAACTACAAACACTGAAGCAATGTCCAGTGCAGACCTCCTAACCCACCTAATACTCCGAGAGTTACATTTAAGCAAGGAGAATTTGCAAATTTCTAAGTTGCTTGATTTTCACGCAGTTTACAAAATTTTTGGCCGGTTTTTAACTAGATGCATATTAGCTTGTAGAAATCGAAGCATGAATCTTCATTTTCAATTGCCCATTTTTCCCAAAAATAAGCCTAATGACCAATCTATCTTAGGCAATAATTTTTCTTCTCCTCAGATCTGTGATATATACACAATGGAAATTGATTTGAGAACTCTGTAAACAGAGAATGAGAGACCAACAAATAGATCAGACCCACTTTATCTAATGGTTTCTTCCTCCATCCAGAACAAACCCAATTGACCATTTACAGCCTCCAAATCGTTTAACATAAAATCTGAAGTAGATAGCGGTAACCACAGAGATTGATCTATAATATCTATAAGGAAGTATATAAAACTCTGTAACCAAAGTATATACACACTCACTTCCGGGGGAGTAGAAGACCTGTTTCTGTCTGCTGACAAAAACGTCACCGCTGAGGATATTCCTGCCACGAGACGCTATGCATTCAGTCAGTTTCGCCATTATCCCTGTCTGATCCTGTACAACATCCATACAATCACAAATACCATTATGGTTATTATTATCTCCAACCAAAGAGGAAATGAGAAAATATATGTTGCTAGTTCCTTATAGGACACTGAAAAACATGCACGCCATTGAATAGGCTGGAAGCTGTGGATTGTATGGTTGTTTCTTCTCTGACAACCATCCATGTCTGACAACCATCCATGAATGATACGAACGAATTAACTGTGGTGGGCTTGTGTTTGACAAGGAGGGGGATCCCACTGCAGATGCAAATGAAGGTAAGTAGTGTCTTCTTAATCTTTCATTCTTCCAATTTCCCGAAACGCCATCTTCAATGATCTCAATCGCCATCTTCATCGCCATCTTCAATGATCTCAATCGCCTTTGAATCAACGGCTGACGTTGTTTCAATCGTCTAACATATAATCGTGTGGTTTAGAAGGATGACAGGTAGGCAGAGAGGAGAGTTGATTTCAGAGGGAAACGCCTTACGGCGTAAATATTAATGAATGAATATTAATTAAAAAAAAAAAATTAGATGAAATATCATATATGTAACAAAGTAGTATATTTAGTTTCTTGCTGCTTAGTTTAAGATTGAAATTAGCTTAGTGAAACCATTGACACTAACCTTCTCATACAATTATTTAAATAAATGTGTTAATTAATTAACTTACAATTATTTAAATAAATGTGTTAATTAATTAACTAATTATATCACTTAATTAAATAGATATAGCAAAGTTTATGTATTTTTTTTAGGTATTTTGTTATTTGTAATTTTACATGGTGGGGTAGAGAATCCAATTCTAGGGAGCCTTTGTCTTTTATGTTTAATTCAAAAAAAAGGGCAAGATATAAAAATTGTGAATCAATAGAGTTTTTTACTCATTACCCATTTGTTTAATCTCATACTCATTACCCATTTGTTTAGTTTCATAATCAAGAAGTTGATTTGTTACTTTAAATTTGAACATATGACTTTTTTAATTATTACATTATATGGATTTTTATTAAATTCAAAATTTGCAAATGCTTATTCATAAAACTATGAGATTAATTGAGTGCCTAAATTAATAGTCTTCATAGCATACTCAATGCTTACTTCACTAAAGAAGTGTTTTTATAAATGAAAAAGTCCACCTAGCACCACCCTACTTTAATGGAGATTTATTTTCATAAATGAGAATGTCAACATAGTTCCGACAAATATCTTCTCAATTTGTTAAAAAAAAAATAGTATATTTTTATTTTATAAAAATATTTTTTTTAGTAATATTATTGCTCTATCTCTTTAAAAATTTTAAATTATATATTAAATATTTCAAGACATATATATAAATATACCATTTATAACAGAGGGTGTTTGTGTTAGGCAGTAAGCTCGCAAATAGTAAAACGTTATGATGAGAGCATGCCGAAAATGAAAATTAGCCATACACATTTAATTTTTTGCCAAAGGTCGATGCATAGATCAAATGTGTGGTAGTGATAATAATTTATATTTATATTATTTAATAATCTATGTTATTAATCCCTGCCATAATGTAGCAAGGACTATTGTAATCAATATGCTTTGGAATATGAGCGGGCGTTAGAAAAAACAGATGCTTAAACTCAAACTAGACAAAGTTTTGATGTACATGCATTTTTTCGTTTTTTTCTCAACCTATGAAACATTGAACATGTTTTATGTTAACCAATCAAATGCTCTGAGTTCTTATTTGGCCTCTTCCAGAGGCGGAGAGCGACAAAACTTTGGGTTAAAATGAGATTTATTGAAAATTTCTGGGATAACAGAGTAATGTTAGGCTTAAAATTAAATGCTATCAGACCATGCATTACTTGATTACAACTATTTGCATGCACTTTGTCGATTTGTTGTCGTTATCTCTGGACAAGCAGCTTCAGTGAGTGAGGCCACAATCACAATCTTCTAAGCCATCCCTGGTACATGGGGCGTGTTTCTTGCTCTACTACTACGCGACTTCTTGTTTTGCTTTACATGTTTCTTCCACCACTTCAAGAAAACCTTATATGGCAGCCTGCCAGCAATCAGCCTTCATTGGAGTTTTGTGGAACCCTGAGTACATATTGTCTTGTTCATGTCCATGTTGTTCTCTTGTTGTATGTTGTCCTGTTGTTGTCATGTTGCTCAATAAAACAGTACGGCTCTTTGTCATAAGCTCATACTTTAGATGACTAGTATTATTTTGCAATATGTTATTCAATAATTAACCATATATGTTGTCTATATCTAATACAAATTTTGTGCAATTAGTAGTAGACAAAAGCTTTGGTTGCAAAGATATCAACAATTTTTTATCTTAATAAATAGGTTAAAAACTACAAAATCAAAGTTTCTTGCCTTGACCACTTCAATTTCCCTATGTCAATTTCCCAGTGGTAGCATATATCCATTTGATCCACACTGTAGTTGTTATCCATAATTTGGGCTCTTTTGTTAACCATGAAACTGCAGAAGGGAGTTGTATATTTTTGGATAAGCTTCCTTCAACTGCCATGTATCTTTGTATCTAAACAACATCTTCTTCGAGGATGCATTTTCCCTTCTCTTCACTCAGATCAAACTTAATAACCAAATAGGAGACTTGAGCTATCATGTGGGAAAGACGCTTGGCCATTTGAAGGATGTGCGAGTTGTAGGTTACGACGGGGTTAGCGGGTCAGGGAAACTAAATATGTGGGCTTCGTGTGAGGTCCTTAGCTAATTCGAGTTGCGATCATTTCCAAGGGCTTCAACGTCCTCAATAGCATGTAGCACCGATATGATGTTGCCTTCAGGGCGGGCAACCTTCCACCATTGCTCTCACTGTCTTTGTTATCTCTTTAACCCTTGACTCTTCCTTTGTTAGCGCATGGGAAATCACTCTGTCGCGGCCCGGAGTGGGCTTCTTGGATTTTTTGGGTTCTTCTTGGTAAATTAAGGTATAGGTAGATTTTTACTGTAAGTGCATGTGTGCACTATTAGCTAAGTCCTTACAAGGTGGTGGCTTCATTAGAGTAAGGAGTCGATTCAGTGTTTTGAGGCAGAAGACGATTCCACGGGAGAACTGGTTTTATAACTGACCTGTGAGAACATCGAATATGGGAAGAATGGGTAATGTGCATGTAATGTATGCAGGTGGGTCCTCATAATGGTGGCCACGTTCCTTTTGTTCCATGAGGACCTCATATCTTTTATAAAATATAATTAATATATTTAATATTTCTAATTGCCAATTTCTTAATTATTTTTCTAGGGCCTCAAAGAAATTTCCTTGGGTGTTCAAAGTAAAAAGTGGAGTATCGAAACGCATGGATCATGAATCAAGACCAGCGTGAGGGATATGAATCGGACCGAGTTGTTCAAGGCTTCTCTGGGCTTCTAGTTCCTGCATCACTGCAAGTAAATTGGGAAGGGCCTACAGTTGCATCTGCGCCTTCAAAACTAAAGATTAATATTTCAACATTTTCAATTCAAATTTTGCATCTATTGTTCTGAGTCATTATTATTATACGACTTCGCTCTAGAAGACATGCCATCTCTTTATATTCTTATAGTTCACTAGGTCATAATGTTGACAGCCTATTGGGTCATAACATATTATGTTGCACTTCACAGTGTCATCCAATTTTGTCTGTTTCTCGTCCATATTATGTGCATTGTGGAATTTCAAAGGTTCCCAAATGTTTTATTCTAAGCTTCTTTTCCACGCCATATCTCAAGGGGTTTTCTTCTGCAACGTTGAAATGGGTAACTTGTTCTGGATTTAAATTTATGCAATACTACATGTACAAAAAAAATGATAACTTAAAATTTGTTAGATATTTCATCTATATAATTTTAATAGGAGATAGAAAGATTGTCTCTGAAATAAAGTGGATTATTTAAATTATAATAAAAAATTAATAATTAAAACTATATTAAAGTTAAAACATTATATTATTTTAATTCTAAAAAAAACAAATCAAAACATTATTTAATTTAATTTTAATAAAATGTCATACATCTAGCGTGCTTTGTTCTTTGTTGCTTACTTTAATTATTGAAATCAGCTTATGAAAACCATTGGCACTAACCTTCTCATACAATTATTTAACTAAATGTGCTAAATAACTAACTAGTTAGATTAACTAATTAAATAGATATTGCAAAGTCTATGTAATTTGAGGTATTTTGTTATTTGTAATTCTGCATTGTGGGGGTGGAGAATCCAATCCTACGGAGCCTTTGCCTTTTCTGTTTAATTCAAAAAAAAATTAGATGTAAATATTGTGAATCAATAGAGTTTTACCCATTACCCATTTGTTTAATCTCATAATCAAGAAGTTGATTTGTTACTTTAATTTGAACATATGACTTTTATTATTATTACTGTATATGGATTTTTATTAAATTCAAAATTTGCAACTACTCCTCAATAAAATTGTCAAATTAATTGAGTGCCTAAATTAATAGTCCTCTGCACAGAGCATAGTTAGGGCTTACTTCACTCGAGAAGTATTATTATAAACAAAAATGTTGGCAAAGCACCACTCTACTTTAATGGTGATTTATTTTCATAAATGAGAATGTCACCATAGTACCAATAAAGTTTATTTTCATAAATACAAATATCGTCGTGATTTGTCCAAAAAAATATTCTTAAGTTTTAGTATATTTTTATATTATAAAAATATTTTTTAATAATATTTTTTTTTTTCAATTGTGATTCACGGTCACTAAGTGGTCGCTACATCCATAGCACCACCCTACTTTAATGGTGATTTATTTTCATAAATGAGAATGTCACCATAGTACCAATAGAGTTTATTCTCATAAATACAAATTATAGTGTTGTTTTAATCAATCTTAATTGACTAAGACTGCAACATTTAATTGTCAAGCCAGGGTAGATGTTGTTGTTTCAATGGAGTTCGCACTATCTGTGCCGATACACTCCAGCCAAGAATAAGAAAATACAGAAAACTGTAAAAGATGTCGTTGATCTAAATTGTTGAATCAAACCATGCATGTAGACATAAAAACACTCTACAGAATTAAATCACAACTCGGAGTTATCAAAGTAAAGGCACGCCACACAGAAACTAATATCTACTCCAGCTGGTTACTACCATTCTCTTGATTAACTCAGTGTGATAGCATAATATAAATGGAAACAATAGCGAATGTAATCCACGATTTGTACAACAACAACGAAAAACTATAAATCGGTTAACTAAACTAGAATGTACACTACCTATATCACTGCAATTCCTTCCAAAGAGGAGGGCCCTTCCTCCTGAGCAAGGCGCGGGAATAACACAAAAGTGATTAACGAATCAGCTGAAGAACAGTAACAACATCACCGTGTTGAATGATATTAAAAATAAACTCAAAATTACATAAGCAGAGTAACAGTATTCTTCTATATCGATGTCCTTGTACATGAAAAATCGAGTTCTTTTATAATTATTACAACCCAAAATTAGAAACAGATCAGTCATGAGAATCTCACGATTCTCATGCTAATCAAAAATAAAAGTAGTTACAACTTATTGCGAAATACAAATATACATCAGTTATGATTGCAACTCCTTGAGGCTTATTGCTTCAAAAATAAACAATCCCTACTGCCTACAGCTGTTATGTGGAATAGTACCCACATTTGGTAGCTTTGGCGCAACAACATCGAGTGAATGGCGGTTCAGGATGACGTGGCATCATTGGCGACAACACTTTTGATGTGACGGTGGATTCTTGTATCAGCACGTGGTGTAACAACATCCAATGTGTAACAACAACCTGTAACAACATCCAATGTGTAACAACAACTTTTAATAGCATCCAGGGTGTATCAGCGAACCGTTCTACCCTTTTCTGCAGTGAATCTGCGCTATCTGTCTACTTCATAGCTTTGTTCTCGCAAGCTATCACCTGAAAAGAAGAGCTTCTCAAAATACTTCTTCAATACTCTCCCAGTTAGCCACATAAAGGAATAAAGCCTTGTGTTATTCGGTAAAATACAACAAAGTAACATGACAGTAGAATAGGTTAAAAAGGTAAGAAAACAGGGAATTTGATCATGTAAAATCATAGGCCTGGAGGACAAAAAGGTCAAAACTGGGGAAAGAATGTGCAGAAAATAGGTAAAACACCACAACCAACATCTCCCCCCAACTGAAGCAACTACATGTCCCCATGCAGAATCTCAGTTCCTTCTACTGTACCCACGATCCAGGTTTGTGAAATTGTACGCACCAGCAGTATCGTTGCCTAGAGCTTTGAATCCTTGAATGGCCATTAACTGACGTGGAAAAGATTCCTCTTCGTAGTCACATAAATGATAATCGGGTTGATATTCATCCAATGGAAACCATATCAAAGGAATCTGAACCTGAGGCCAATCCAGAACGTCCCCAGTGTTTGCACAATCCGAGCATATTCTCACACCTGTGTAACAACAACCATGAAGTCCATGTACTCAAAGGGTTCCCCTTCCTGTAACTCTGCACTCCAGGCCTCGGTGCAATTGATACATCCGGCTAGCGCTCGAATTTTCATATTTGTAAAACAGTTGAGACGGATCCTCACTATTCTTTTTCTGTAGGTGGCCAATTGTTCTCTGATTTCTAGAGTGCTAAGGAATAGTTTAACCTCTCGTCGGAGTTCGTAAGCCATTCCTTGTTCAACCCTGACCCACAATGTTGTTCTTTCGTCGTTGGCTTCTATTATATTCTTGGCTAGGTGCCAATCAATCTGATTACTCATGAATGAAAGGAAGGCCCGCAATTACAAGTCCCCCATGTAGGAGAGGACACTGGCCACCATCTTCGTGCTAACATATTCACACATGATATTATGCACGATCATAAAAGTCACAGGAGTGAAAATTTTCCAAAAAAGTACGGGTTGAAGAACCCATATAGGACCTGTTAGCCCTGAGGTACAGTGTTTCTATTTTAATGGAAATGTCCCCTGTTTCAGCTCCGATGGTCCACGTCTCCTCTTGCTCCGCTATGGCCATAAGCCGGACTTAAAAAATTATACACCCACACTCATAAATATTGGTGGGTCCGCTCTTGGTTCATCTCCTTTCTGCTGCGCTCTCCATTCTTCGATCTCCGATCAGATCGATCTCTACGGCCTAACCAACATCCCGACCGTCGATCCACACCATCCAATGACCCCCGTACCCACTTCCCACTAGTCACCCGGGGAGGAAATTTGTTGGCTTTGTCAGTGTTTTTTACAGTCGGACAATGAAATGAAATAACATAATGCATGGCCAAAAAGGGAAAAAACAACAGCATGATGCACTCGAACCAATAGAAATGATCATGGAACATCACTGGCACAAGTGAACCACCTGACAGTGCGGCGTAATTACCAGAATTTGATTACCGTGTTTGTTAGGAACAGAGCTCTCTGAGCTCATGTTTGTCTAGTTACAGCATCATGTAGTAGAAGACAGAGGGGATAGATTAAGACATCTCAAAGCATTGGAGAGTTTGAGAGTATTGTAAAAAGCCTGTAAATGGCTAAAAGTTCGAAGTAAGACGGGTTCAACTTTTGGAGACTGTGGATACTCTATTCCTCCCAACGTCTCATCTTCATTCCAGTAATACAAGCTTCTTTTGTTGTTACATGTTCAATTGCCATCTTCTCCTATGTTCTAAGCTTGCACTTGAATATGTTATTCATGTTTCCTTCTATGTCTAATGCCAGATAACTGTCATCTTATCTCTGCGTTGATAAATTAGATTTGCAAGCTTCATTTACTTTCTGTAGCTAGCCATTCATATGTGTTTATGTATGTATCTGTTGGTACAGTCAGGATTCTCCATCTATTCATTGAATCTATAAAATATTGAGCATTAGTGGTGGAAAACCTTGTCGAGCTAAGGGTGTTCATGCATGTCTTGAGTGAAAACAAAGTTGAAACAGTCATCTAACTTTATCCAAACCCCAATCCATTCCAATAGTTCAGAGAACGATATTGAAGATTTATATGTTACCAGGCATCTCTGAGCTACAACCTAGGAGAGTTTCCTGGAGTGCTAACATAATTGGCGCCGCTGCCGGGAAGAGGAGACTGAAGCTCAGCTTCCCTGGGGGATGACACAGATCCATCTTTGATGATAGGCAAATCCTGGACACTATTTGGGTTGTAATTATCTATCTAGCGACTCTACTGGAGGACAAACCTCTTGGCGACTCCACTTCATAGTTCTGGCTCAGTTTGTGAGGCATACTCGGAGAAATCCTCAAAAGCCATGAGCTGACCCAGTACCTGACCCTGAAAAAAATCATCAAAAAAAGAAAGGCGTTGCAGAAAGGAGCATCAGGTTCATGTAGTTCTAAACAATATTCTATATCTCTCCAAGAAAATCCTGTAATAGAACAAATACATGTTGAGAGTATAGCATCTAATACTAGTAGTGAAGAAAAAATCTCAGAGATTCATAGAGCTCCTTATTCTTTAGGTTATCCTTTCGTTGTAAGCCCAAAGGAAGCCTCTCCTCCTATCCATCATACTCCTTTAGTCTTATCAGTCACTCCTCAACCCTCTATCATTCAGACTTCTAGTACCCTTATAGCCACCACAGCTATGGCAACACTACCAAAATGCAAAGAATCATAGCTGCTAGGTATGGACCTCTAGTATTGCCCACTCCTTTGAATGCCATGCCTACTGGAGAATATCAGAAGTATATGCCTAAGTTCATTGGGACTGAAGGTGTTACAACTGAGGAACATCTTGAATCATTCTATAGCTATGTTGATAACCTGGACATTAGTGAAGATGATGTATGGATGAGAGTCTTTGTCCAAAGTCTAGATGGAGAGGCTGGAAAATGGTTCAGATAACTGACCCTAAGGTCTATAGTAGATATTGAGGATTTAGATGATGCATTCCTAAAGCATTGGGGGGATAAGAAGGATCTACTCTACTACCACACCGAGTTTGGGAACTTAAAGAGGAAAAATGGTGAGTTGTTGTCTGATTTTAATAAGGGGTTTAACCACATGTACAACAAGATACCAGCTGAAGTAAAACCCACCACCACCTCTAATAAACTCACATATGTCAGTGCCTTTGATTCAGACTTCCATCTACTGTTGAGGGAGAGACGATGTGCTACCTTGGCTGATATGTAGGATGCAGCCTTGGAAGTAGAATCAAACATCATGGCTGCATAGAAGCTCAAGGGGAATGTTGATAGAAAGAGACAGAGGGGCGAACTTCATCATCTTCAGATCCCAAGATAGATAAAATGGCCAAAATGATAGAGTCATTAGTCTCTGAAATCTCCAAATTAAAGGTTGAGTAGCACCTTGGGAAAGGAAGAGTTCCTAATACCTTTTCTCCTAGAAATCCAAATCCATATAGAAGAGCTAATGAGCAGTTGCAGATTCTGCAAAGAAGCAATGATGCAAATGAAAACCAAAGGGTGAAGACTCCTTTCCAAAATGTTGTCATGGAAGAAGAGCAGTTTGAAGAAGATGTTGAGATCCATTGTCTGAAAGACAAAGGCAGTGCCTTCTTTTTGACCTCAGTTGCCTATGAAAAGTCATTATTCAATGACCAGATCAGGCAAGAGTGGGATGGTGGAGTTGTTTTGAAAACTGATGATCAACACAGATATGATCTGAGGTCGAAGATGAATAATGCCAAGGAAAAACCTGTTCAGAGAGCTGTCGTCCCTGCAATACAGCAAGCTAATAAGCAGAAACGACTGGCAGTTGATCCCATCATCCTCAAAGCTCCAACTCACGAGGTAAGAGGCCTTGACAAGTCTCCTTCTCCTTTCAGTTTTGAATCAGAAATTCAGAAGCTAAGCATACCTATACCTCGAGGCCCTAAAGCCTAAAGCCATCCAAGCCTCCACTGACTATGTAAGTCTACAAGACAACAAACCAGCTATTGTTCTCAGCCCAATGATTGAAAATTGTGATGACAACTCCCCATCATTCTATGTCTCTTTGACTATTCATGACAAAATCCTTCATAACTACCTTTTGCACACAGGAGCCAGCCATAATCTAATGCCCAAGGCTGTCATGGATGAGTTGGGTCTTGACATTACCAAGTCTTATCATGACTTGTTTTCTTTTGACTCTAGAAAAGTGAAATGTTTGGAATTAATCAAAGACCCAGCCATCACCTTGTCTCAACTGCCCATGAAGAGCATGATGATGGATATTGTAGTAGTAGATGTACCCCCCAAGTTTTGCATGTTGCTTTCCAGAGGTTGGATCAAGAGATTAGGTGGAACATTGCAAAATTATCTGTCCTATGCTACTATCCTAGTTTTTGGAGGTGAGAGTAGGAGATTATACAAAGAAGCTCAGTTGGCTTATATCATCAGTGATGAAAGGAATCCCACTAATCATCCCATCTATGCTGTCGACACTGATTTTGGAGCCTGTATTCTTCCCAGTTGGCCTCCATGCAGCTTAGGAAACCGGTTTACCATATCACAGAGGAAGAAGGCCCACAAATTTGGGACATGTTCTTTGATGGAGCTTTCTCTAAGCTGCAGGGGCAAGTGTAGTCCTTGTCTCCCCCACACAAGAATGCATTCATTTATCTTTCAAGTTAAATTTTCAAGTCAAAAATAACATAGCAGAGTACGAAGCCTTGATATTGGGCTTAAACGTTGTTAAAGAAATGGGCATCAAAAGTCTGAAGGTGTTTGGAGATGCAGACCTTATCATTCATCAGGTGAACAAAACTTTCCAAGCAAAGCATCCAAGGCTGAAAGCATATAGAGATGAGGTATGGAAGCTCAAGGGTTCTTTTAATAGAGACGAGGTATGGAAGCTCAAGGGTTCTTTTAATACTTTCAACATTTCTTACATCCCTAGAATGAAGAACCAACTTGTTGATTCCCTTGATGTGTCTGCTAGCACGTTTATTCCTCCTTTGCCTCTTAAATTGACTTATGAAGTTCAGGTGAAATATAGACCATCTCTGCCTGACAATGTCAAATACTGGAAAGTTTTTGAAGATGATGATGAAATTAATAGGTTTTTACAAGTCATTGATGGATTTTCTGAAATGCACATTGACCGTGAAAACGAAACCATTGAAGAATGCAACTAGTCCAAGCTAAAGGACGAGATTGGTGAGGATAGCATTGTTCAGCTGCCTAGTAACCATATACCCAAAGGATTGGTGCCCCTAGAGAAGTTGTTTGATCATAATGATGTACCTTACAAGCCTGCCAAAAAATAAAATGAGTATGCAGTTCATAGACATAATGTAGGGAGTCCATCTCATCCAGAGTACATAAATCTATCCACTCACTTGTCTTATGCCCAAAGTTCTGAGTATTGCACCCTGATGAAACAATTTGCTGATATTTTTGCTTGGGAGTACAGTGATCTTAGGACTTATGACACCCACATCATTCAGCATGAGATTCCACTGGAGAAGAACACCATCCCTTTAAGCAGAAATTAAGACCTATCAGCCCTCTGTTACTGCCTTTGATTGAAAAGGAAATCAAGAAGTTGTTGGATGCCAAGATCATAGTTTCCATAAGGTATTCAAAGTGGACAACTAACCTTGTGGTAGTAAGAAAGAAGAATGGAGAAATCAAGCTTTGTGTTGACTTCAGGAAATCTAAACAAATGCTCTAAAAAAGATAACTACCCCATGCCTAAGATGGAATACTTGCTGCAAAAAGTTTCAGGGGCTAGATTCATGTCTTTCTTGGATAGATTTTTAGGTTACAATCAGGTTGATGTACATCTAGAAGATCAGGAAAAGACCGCCTTCACTACTCCTTGGAGCACTTTCATGTACTCCAAGATGCCTTTTGGACTGATGAATGTTGGCGCTATTTTTCGGAGGGCCATGGACATAGCATTTGTGGGAGAGAAGGACAAGTGTGTCCTTATTTACCTTGATGACATAACAGTCGTCTCTAGTAGTCACAAGGACCATTCGCAGCATTTGAAGAAGGTGTTTCTAAAATGTAAACGGTTTGGAATTTCTGTGAACCCAAAGAAGTCACAGTTTTCTCTAGAAGAAGGCAAACTTCTGGGACATATTGTTTTTGTTGAAGGTGTGAAGATCGATCTAGCAAGAGTTCAAGGAATTCAGACATTGTCCATCCCAAGGTCAAAAAGGATCATTCAATCTTTCTTGGGTAAGATTAACTTTGTCAGGATGTTTATTCCAAACTTTGCAAAGCTAGTGAAGCACATCACTTCCATGCTAAAGAAAGGATCAGAAATAAAATGGATAGATGGTGCAAGAAGCTCTTTTGAAGCCATCAAACAAGCTATCATGGAAGCTCCCACTCTAATCAGTCCAGATTATACCAGGGAGTTTTATATCTTCTCTTTTGCCTCTTATGATACACTTGATGCAGTTCTATTGCAGAAAAAATGATGAAGGTGTAGAGCACCCTGTGGCCTTTTTCAGTAAAACTCTGAGGGATGTTGAACTAAGGTATGACCTTATTGAAAAACAAGATTATGCTCTCATAAAATCTTTAAAAGCATTCAAAATTTATATTTTGCATTCCAAAGTGGTCGTGTATGTACCTTCAGCCTCAGTAAAAGATGTCCCAACTCAGCCAAATATTGATGGAAAGAGAGCTAAGTGGATTGCAAAATTCATAGAGTTCAACATAGAGGTGAAGCCCACCACGCTTGTCAAAGGCTAGGGCTTGGCTAAGCTTATGGTTGAGGAAAATTGCAGTTTGTTAGACATAAATTGCATGGGTTCAAATTCAGGTGGTGAGCGGACAGAGGAAGCAACAGAACAGCAAGAGCAGAATTAGTCTTTGGCTGAAAATCTAGCCACCTGCGAATGGTATTCCAATGTTGTTCATTTTTTTCAGAAGCTAGAAGTCCCTCCCTTTAAGCAGAAATCAAGACCTATCAACCCTCTGTTACTGCCTTTGATTGAAAAGGAAATCAAGAAGTTGTTGGATGCCAAGATCATAGTTCCCATAAGGTATTCAAAGTGGACAGCTAACCTTGTGGTAGTAAGAAAGAAGAATGGAGAAATCAAGCTTTGTGTTGACTTCAGGAAATCTAAACAAATGCTCTAAAAAAGATAACTACCCCATGCCTAAGATGGAATACTTGCTGCAAAAAGTTTCAGGGGCTAGATTCATGTCTTTCTTGGATAGATTTTTAGGTTACAATCAGGTTGATGTACATCTAGAAGATCAGGAAAAGACCGCCTTCACTACTCCTTGGAGCACTTTCATGTACTCCAAGATGCCTTTTGGACTGATGAATGTTGGCGCTATTTTTCGGAGGGCCATGGACATAGCATTTGTGGGAGAGAAGGACAAGTGTGTCCTTATTTACCTTGATGACATAACAGTCGTCTCTAGTAGTCACAAGGACCATTTGCAGCATTTGAAGAAGGTGTTTCTAAAATGTAAACGGTTTGGAATTTCTGTGAACCCAAAGAAGTCACAGTTTTCTCTAGAAGAAGGCAAACTTCTGGGACATATTGTTTTTGTTGAAGGTGTGAAGATCGATCTAGCAAGAGTTCAAGGAATTCAGACATTGTCCATCCCAAGGTCAAAAAGGATCATTCAATCTTTCCTGGGTAAGATTAACTTTGTCAGGATGTTTATTCCAAACTTTGCAAAGCTAGTGAAGAACATCACTTCCATGCTGAAGAAAGGATCAGAAATAAAATGGATAGATGGTGCAAGAAGCTCTTTTGAAGCCATCAAACAAGCTATCATGGAAGCTCCCACTCTAATCAGTCCAGATTATACCAGGGAGTTTTATATCTTCTCTTTTGCCTCTTATGATACACTTGATGCAGTTCTATTGCAGAAAAAATGATGAAGGTGTAGAGCACCCTGTGGCCTTTTTCAGTAAAACTCTGAGGGATGTTGAACTAAGGTATGACCTTATTGAAAAACAAGATTATGCTCTCATAAAATCTTTAAAATCATTCAAAATTTATATTTTGCATTCCAAAGTGGTCGTGTATGTACCTTCAGCCTCAGTAAAAGATGTCCCAACTCAGCCAAATATTGATGGAAAGAGAGCTAAGTGGATTGCAAAATTCATAGAGTTCAACATAGAGGTGAAGCCCACCACGCTTGTCAAAGGCTAGGGCTTGGCTAAGCTTATGGTTGAGGAAAATTGCAGTTTGTTAGACATAAATTGCATGGGTTCAAATTCAGGTGGTGAGCGGACAGAGGAAGCAACAGAACAGCAAGAGCAGAATTAGTCTTTGGCTGAAAATCTAGCCACCTGCGAATGGTATTCCAGTGTTGTTCATTTTTTTCAGAAGCTAGAAGTCCCTCCCTTTAAGCAGAAATTAAGACCTATCAGCCCTCTGTTACTGCCTTTGATTGAAAAGGAAATCAAGAAGTTGTTGGATGCCAAGATCATAGTTCCCATAAGGTATTCAAAGTGGACAGCTAACCTTGTGGTAGTAAGAAAGAAGAATGGAGAAATCAAGCTTTGTGTTGACTTCAGGAAATCTAAACAAATGCTCTAAAAAAGATAACTACCCCATGCCTAAGATGGAATACTTGCTGCAAAAAGTTTCAGGGGCTAGATTCATGTCTTTCTTGGATAGATTTTTAGGTTACAATCAGGTTGATGTACATCTAGAAGATCAGGAAAAGACCGCCTTCACTACTCCTTGGAGCACTTTCATGTACTCCAAGATGCCTTTTGGACTGATGAATGTTGGCGCTATTTTTCGGAGGGCCATGGACATAGCATTTGTGGGAGAGAAGGACAAGTGTGTCCTTATTTACCTTGATGACATAACAGTCGTCTCTAGTAGTCACAAGGACCATTTGCAGCATTTGAAGAAGGTGTTTCTAAAATGTAAACGGTTTGGAATTTCTGTGAACCCAAAGAAGTCACAGTTTTCTCTAGAAGAAGGCAAACTTCTGGGACATATTGTTTTTGTTGAAGGTGTGAAGATCGATCTAGCAAGAGTTCAAGGAATTCAGACATTGTCCATCCCAAGGTCAAAAAGGATCATTCAATCTTTCCTGGGTAAGATTAACTTTGTCAGGATGTTTATTCCAAACTTTGCAAAGCTAGTGAAGCACATCACTTCCATGCTGAAGAAAGGATCAGAAATAAAATGGATAGATGGTGCAAGAAGCTCTTTTGAAGCCATCAAACAAGCTATCATGGAAGCTCCCACTCTAATCAGGCCAGATTATACCAGGGAGTTTTATATCTTCTCTTTTGCCTCTTATGATACACTTGATGCAGTTCTATTGCAGAAAAAATGATGAAGGTGTAGAGCACCCTGTGGCCTTTTTCAGTAAAACTCTGAGGGATGTTGAACTAAGGTATGACCTTATTGAAAAACAAGATTATGCTCTCATAAAATCTTTAAAAGCATTCAAAATTTATATTTTGCATTCCAAAGTGGTCGTGTATGTACCTTCAGCCTCAGTAAAAGATGTCCCAACTCAGCCAAATATTGATGGAAAGAGAGCTAAGTGGATTGCAAAATTCATAGAGTTCAACATAGAGGTGAAGCCCACCACGCTTGTCAAAGGCTAGGGCTTGGCTAAGCTTATGGTTGAGGAAAATTGCAGTTTGTTAGACATAAATTGCATGGGTTCAAATTCAGGTGGTGAGCGGACAGAGGAAGCAACAGAACAGCAAGAGCAGAATTAGTCTTTGGCTGAAAATCTAGCCACCTACGAATGGTATTCCAGTGTTGTTCATTTTTTTCAGAAGCTAGAAGTCCCTCCAGGGCATAGCTCAAGTCAAGCCCAGGCCATTAAGCTCAGATCAGCCAAATTCTACATTAATAAAAACCCGCTCTATTGGAGAGACCCATCAGGGATCCTCTTGAGATGTCTAGACAAAGTACAATATGTGGAAGTCATGCACCAATTCCATTATAGTATCTGTGGAGGGCATCATTATTGGAAAACCACAACCCACAAGATCCTGAGATTTGGGTATTATTGGCCTACTCTGTTCTCTGATGTGTTTTCTTTTGTGAAGTCTTGTGATAAATGTCAGAGGTTTGTAGAAAGACAATAGCTAAAATCTCTACCCTTTGAAGCCAGTACACGCCAATGGTCCCTTCCAACAGTGGGGCTTGGACTTCATAGGTGAGATCAATTCACATTCCACCAACCATCACAAATGGATCTTAGTAGCGATTGATTATTTCACCAAATGGATTGAGGTTATACCCACTAAAAATGTTAATCATCAGGTTATCATAAAGTTCTTGAATGAGAATATTTTCACTAGATTTGGTTGCCCGACCAAACTAGTCACTGATAATGCAGCATATTTCAAGGCAGAAGAATTGGTGGACATGTGTGAATCCATGGGCATTCAATTGGTGCATTCTACCTCGTATTATCCTTAAGGCAATGACCTAGTAGAATCATCTAACAAGAGTCTTGTAAGGATAATCAAAAAACTGTTGGAGGACAACAAAAAGAACTGGGATTCCAAGTTGAAGTTTGCACTATGGGCTGACAGAGTTACCAACAAGAAGTCCATAGGAAATTCTCCATTTAAGCTGGTTTATGGCGCTAATGTTGTTTTTCCTATCCAGCTGATTCTCCTTGTGGCCAAATTCTTGCAAGAAGAACAGGATGAAGAGAACGACATGGCGAGGAGAATGAGTAACTTGGTTGAATTACAACAAATCAGAGAACAAATGGTTGAGAAGTCAAGAATTCATCCAAAAAAGATCAAAGAAACCTTTGATAGAAAGGCAAAAATGTGCAGTTTTCAGGTTGGTGATTGGGTTCTCAAATGGGATGCATTGAAGGAAAAGAAGGGCAACCATGGTAAGTTTGACACCTTATGGACGGGACCGTTTGTCATTGCTCAAGTTCAAATGAACAATACTTTCATTCTACACAATTTGGAGGGGGAAGTGTTTTTGATGGCCCAGTCAATTGGCGGTTTTTGAAACTTTACTTCATATGAGGCTTTAAGGCCTTAATATTGTAATAGGTTTTTTTAGATTTTGTTTTCTATGCAAATAAACTCCATGCCCAATGGAACATTAGGAGATAAGTTTGTTTTGGTTGTTACTGGAAAGGTAGTAGTCTGCAGTTCTTGAAACCTCACAGGGATGCTTTCATCCCCAGAAGGAGCTAGTGTTAGCCCTGAGGTGCAGTGCTACTATTTTAACAGAAATGTCTCATGTTTTAGCTCTAATGATCCACATTTCCTCTTGCTTCACTTTGGCCATAAGTCGGACTTCAAAAATTATACGCTCGTGCTCATAAATATTGGCGGGTCCGCTCTCGGTTCATCTCCTTTCTACTGTGCTCTCCATTCTTCGATCTCCGATCAGATTGATCTTCGCTGCCTGACCAACATCTCGACCATTGATCCACACCATCTAACAGCCCCCGTATCCCACTTCCCACTAGTCACCCAGGGAAGAAATTTGTTGGCTTTGTCAGTGTTTTTTACAGTGGGACAATGAACTGAAATAATAGAATGCATGGCCGAAAAGGGAAAAAACAACAGCATGGTGCAGCCGAACCAACATAAATGATCATGGAACATCACTGGCATGAGTGAACCACCTGACAGCGCGGCGAAATTACCAGAATTTGATTACCACGTTTGTTAGGAACAGATCTCTCTGAGCTCATGTTTGTCTAGTTACGACATCAAGTAGTTAGATGATAGAGGGGATAGATTAAGACATCTCGAGCCTCAGAGAGTTCGAGAGTATTGTAAAAGGCCTATAAATGGCTGAAAGTTCGAAGTAAGACGGGTTCAACTTTTGGAGACTATGGATACTCTGTTCCTCGCAGCGTCTCATCTTCATTCCAGTAATACAAGCTTCTTTTGTTGTTACATGTTCAATTGCCATCTTCTCCTCTGTTCTAAGCTTGAACTTGAATAGATTATTCATGTTTTCTTCTATGTCTAATGCCATATAACTGTCATCTTATCTCTGAGTTGATAAATTAGATTTACAAGCTTCATTTACTTTCTGTAGCTAGCCATTCATATGTGTTTATGTATGTATATGTTGGTACAGTCAGGATTCTCCATCTATTCATTGAATCTATAAACTATTGAGCATTAGTGGTCGAAAGCCTTGTCAAGTTGAGGGTGTTCATGCATGTCTTAAGTGAAAAAGAGTTGAAACAGTCATCTGACTTGATCTAAACCCCAATCCATTCTAATAGTTCAGAGAACGATATTGAAGATTTATATGTTAAAAGGCATCTCCAAGCTACAACCTACGAGTGTTTCCTAGAGTGATAACAGGACCTACCTTGAAAGACTACCTTTAATTGAAATAGGTAATAACATTCCCAAAGGAACACTAGGTATGATGGGGACGGTCACCTCCATGCTAGCAGGTTTAGAGCAAGGTCGCGGAGTTTGGTCTTATCATCCATCAGGTCCAAGACCTATCGATTCAGCTGATACAATTGTTCATCCTTATTCTTTATAACTTCTTTGTGCCTTCATGCTTCCTCTTCTCTTTCCCATTCTTCTTTTAGCCATTTTTTCTCTCAGGGAAGCCATCATTTTTTTATGCACTTTGAGTGAGATCACTCCCTCCTATAGAGAGAGCGCCAACTGCTTCCACTTTTGTAGCTCTGGAAACAACAACAATCTCTCAAAACAACATCCTTCCTCAGGACCTGATGTTCTTCCACATGCACTATCAATTGAGGGTGTAGCAGCTTCCTGAGGGCGAAATTGTTCCACTTCGACTGTTGGTTCTTGTGTAATAGTAACTTTGTCAGTGGATTTTGTCACAGTTTCTTTATCTTCCTAGTCAACTTCCATTTTCATTGTTGGTTCTTGTGTAGCAGTAGTGTTGACGGTAGGCCTATGGATGTTATCTTTCCCTTCCTTCCCTTGGCTGACTTCCTCCTCCATTGTTGGTTCCACTAAAAAAACAATATTAGCCAAGGGCTCCTCTGTATCCATTACTCGATCACTTCCTATGGATTGTGTCATCTCGATTGCTGGTTCTTGTGTAACAACAACGTCCTCGATTGGTTCTTGTGTAACAGCTTCCCAGATTTCAATTTGAGACTCCCTCGAGGTAGTGTCTATTGCACAAACTTTAAACCTTGTTGCCACCAACTTCTCGGCACAGGCTACGCACACAATGCCCAAGACATCTCCCCTTCTAGCCCTGTCTATGGCCTCTGCCAAATTCTCTAGCCCTGGGGCTCTTAGCTCTACCTTTTTTTTTTTTTTCTGCTAGCTGTTCCCTCAATTCTCTAATTTCTTTCTCTAGAATTTCAATTTTTGACAGCAAGGATTGGGTTTCGCCCTTACCAAGTGAAGAAGGTTCCTCTGGCTAAGCCTACTCCTCTTCCTTCTGCTCTGCTGCTTCTTTGTTCTTTCTTGACATGGATGGGGACTCTAGGTGCCCGCTAACCCTTATCCTCTACTTCAACCTCCTGTCACCAATTGGTTTATCAACCGCCCTCTTGCTAACCCTTACTAGTGAGGGTTGGGGTTGCTCCTTTGTCACCTTTGGAGCTTCCTCAGACGTCTCGATTTGCCTTCTGCAAGTGGTCGTGGGCTTTTTCTGCATGAATTCTTCCCAATTCTTGCCCTATTGACTCAAAGCATCCAACACAATCAGTTTGATAAGGCCATGGTTGGTGACACATGTTTCTAGATGCGCAACTGTTTTCACCGCCGCAACCATGTGCCTAATGCTGCCCAACAAGAAATAAGGAAGGTTGATCAGTTGCTGATGCCGGAGGTGGTTCAATAATGGAAAATGATAATTAAACATAATTGTTTCCCTCCACTTGCAAGTAATGTACTTAATGAGATAGAGGGCAACATTCGCCCATGGTTGGGGGAGCGACAGTCTATCAATTCTCCTTCCTTTATTTACCATCAACTCTTCTTCTTGGAGGAAATCCTCTTTCAGTGAGGGGTCATTGACCTTCTTCTTGAACCATCTCTTCCATTCCACTAGCAATCCTGTTACTCTAGCAATCACCTTTTCCATGACTTCCAGTTTCAACCCTCTGACCTCTGTCTGGTTTCTCTCCAGATTCTTTGCAAATTCCATGGCAACACCACCATCTGATCCTTCCAACCTCCGAAAGAATTCGAACCAGCCTGCATCCTTGAAAATCTGGCATGCTTCTGGGCAATCCTCCAAGGCTTTTGTGGACCCTGGCTCATGCTGTATTGCTGCTCCTCCCATTGCTTATGCAATTCAGTGTTGTTCCACTTGCTTCTCCTTCCCTTCAAGTGCTTCGGGGTAGTCGACACAGAATATAGTTGTTTCAGCCTGCACTGTTATCTTCCTCTTCTTTGAGCACTTTGAATGGGGATTCAGTGCTTCCAACAGGGGTAAATGATAGGGTGGCAGGGTGGCGCAAGTGAGGATTTCGAATTGGGATTTGGTATGCATGGTTCGTAGTGCATAATGAATTTTGCCTTAATTGTGAGTCATGGGGAGGTCTCGTTGATGGTACACTTACCCTTTTCTGTATGATCAACATTAAGTAACAATAACTACCAGGTCATCATGCCTTAATTGTAGGATTTTTCGAATAATCACAAATCATGGGACAGTCATGTCGCAATATGATCCACCCCCCCCCCCCCCCCCCGCGTAAATATGACAATCATCCTCGGTCGTCAAGAGTCATCTTACGTTCCCATAATTACAAAATAAAATGAATTCAATATTACCTCTTGATGACATGGGTGACGTGGGGCGAAGTAATGGGCAGCGCGACACACAAACCAAGCTTCAACAACGAGACGCGCAAACTTACTTCTGATTACGAGGATCATGGTGATGTTCTGGTACTTATTACAATAAAATATCTCATTTATTCCTAAAAAGTCGTCTGTTGTTACAAGTTTAACAGCCAAGACGACTGATATATATTATTTTAATTTATACAAAAAGATAAAGAAGAAAAGATCATGTAATAACACATATCGTAAGATATGCTTGGAAATAACAAAAGTTGTTACAGAGTGTGTAACAGCCGCCACCAGGTGGTTTTCAATTGCTACAAAAATGTCTGTCTGCGCATGGGAAAGGTTTTCACAGCGAGATTATGATTATTATATATATGTGTGTGTGTGTGTGTGTGTTACAGTTTGAAGGTGTAATAGCCGCCAACCGAAGTTGATTTTCAGCTGTTACACTTATTGGAATTTTTAAATTTTTTTTTCCTAGCACACGGGGGCTTTCCCTCGTTCCCGTAATCTGTAGATCCAAATTTGTGACAATGTTGACAAATGAATCCCTTGAGGTAGTTTTGTGATATAATCGAAGATGGTGCCCATTTGCAAGTAATGGTATCTTCGCACTGTTAATGGTCACTAAATTTACAGTCCCATTGTCAAAGACTGCATCTACCTCATAAGGACCTAGCCATCTAGTGTAGAGCTTACCCTTGAAGTCTTTAAACTTTGAGTCATATAAGAGATCCCAATGTCCTTTCTAGAACTTCTTCTTGTTTATAAATTTGTCATGCCACTTTGCTCTCTGCTGCTGGATAATCTCTGCTTGGTGGATAATAGATAACTGTTTCTCCTCCAATTGATTGAGCTGGTTCAATCTCTACTTTTGTGTTGTACCCAAATCCAAATTGACCTGCAATGTTGTCCTTAGTGTCTTTATTTCAAATTCAATGGGGAATAAAGGGTTCTTGCCACATGTTGTGCCCTACAACAACCCCCCATTTTATATCATTATTATCCCAAAACTATAATATGAAATGGGTCCCTTTTTAATTTTAATTGGTATCAACTTAGTTTTATTCAAAAAGGTCTGAAATAATAAAATAAAACATTACCAAACCTTTTCGAATGAACCAATCAAAGGCCTTATATATAAATGATTAATCTTTTATCATTGCGATAAAGCGATTGCAAGATCGCATATCGCAATGACAAAGGAAACACAACTTAAGGAACCATTGGTTTTCTCCGATGCGAAATCAGCTATCGGATATCGGCGATAGTGAACTGGCGCAATAAAACTCCCTTTTGCTCCGATGCGATGCGATATCGCTATCGGCAATCGACGATCAATTATGCATGCTTTTAAAGTGTCCCACTCAGTACTCCCGACGCGATGCGATATCGCTATCGGCAATCGGGGATCCCAAATGGAACCAATGTAACGATTTATGATTTCCCCCGATGCTCGATTGCGATAAAGCCAAAAGCGCAGATTTCAAAGAAAATCTTAAAGCGGGTTTATTACAATTAATTCGTATTTAATGCCTTATCTTTTGAATAGCCATTCATCCGCGCTCAACCGCTAAAACATCCGAGGCACGCTTCAAATAAATCATTCGACCAATAATCGAATTGACGGGCATTTATAGGATTGACAGGTCTTAATGGCCATTTAATGAAACAGTCAGCCTAAGATCTTTTTACAGATTGTATCCGAGGCCACCTTAAGTTAATCATTCGCCATGCATTTATCGATATATATCTCACTCATATTCAATTTGCGCTATCATTTTATGTATTACGTTCATTGTCATTTCTGTGCAGAATTCTTCCGAAGTAGCAGCTTCAAGCAAAATGGGGAAGAAGTCCAAGAAAAATACAACGGCTTCCGCTTCGCCGGCCACAGGGAAAGTCATCGTTGATCCAAGTGCTAAAAAGAAAGGATTAATATCGGATACTACATGCCTAGGACTTGCCAGAACTACTTGGCAGGGCACCTATAATTTGATCGAAGCCGAAGAGCCAAGGGTGACAGTAGTACAAGTTTCAGCTGACAACACTCGCAAATCCAAGGCTAATCTAAGGGATTTAGCCAACTCTTTTCTCCATCGGATAGCGGCTCGGGAACAAATCCTCCCGTATAGAGATGTGGTGAGATGGGCAATTCAGGAAATCCCAATTACAGACAGGACTTTCAGCACCAAAGATGGGAGAATTTTCGGTTCCTTTCAAGCTGAGGATTTAAGGCAAATGTATCATTTACCGGTGCCAGAGAAGAAATATAACACGACATTTCTCGAGAAATTCCGAGCGGAGAACGAGACTGAATCCGAACCCATTCGGGATTGGAGACAAAATCCAGAAAAACACAAACATGAATCTTCAGGTAAGTACTCGGTCGATTCTCTATGCTCGCCTTATTGCTATGATGGGATAATGATGTGTAGGTTGTGGGGATTACATGCTTCCGCCAATTTTACTATAGAGATGGTCCCCTTAATGGAGGCGGCATGTAGGGGTGAAATAATGGATTTGGCAAATATATTGTTCGATAAGTTAGCATCCACAGTTCTTGATTTTAGATCCAAGTCCCGCGTCACTGAAAGGTTCATTCCCCCGTTTTATTACAGTGCCTATATATTAGATGTCCTGTGTTTTAATTCTGAATTTCCTGTACTCGGATGGAGGTGGACGTCGCAAGACCCACACCCGTTCACATATACATCAAAAGTTTGTTTAGAAAACACTACAAAACACCATTTGTATCAAATCTGCAACGGCTTCTGTTGCCCATTCATCATTCTATTTTCAATAAGCCTGCCCCTAAGATTTCCTACCAAGCAGGGATTGATTTAACATCCATAGGAAGTTGGTTCGGGGAGGAAAAGTTCACTTATATCATAATTTTTGGCAGTCAAGCCAAACCCCACGTTCTTCCTCTATACATCCCTGATAAACTACTGTCCAGGGAAATAGCTTATCAGATCATCTCCGATGGAGTTACACAAACTCTAAAGAAAGCAAAGAAGCAGGTATGGCCTTCTTTTCCTTTGAGATGTGGCATCTACACTCTACATGATTTCAAACATGCAGAGAAAGAAGCTAAGAAGATAAAGTCATTAACTCTAGCAACTCTACGGAGCAGGCGATTTGATCCAAACAAAGTCGCCTATAATGCACTCGAACAGGCCAAATTGACCAAGTTCGAGCATAAAGAAGATAGATTTGAGGACTTGTTCGCATCGGCAGAGTCAATCTATCAAGTTAAATCGCTCGCTATAATTGAATACAAAGATGAAGGACTAGTTGAATTCAACAGACTTAGAGAGCAGAGGTTGCAAACTCTGCCTCTAGATCTGTTAGCGACGACTCCAACAACAGAATCAAGTGAGCCTGAGGAGCGACTTGTTAAAGAACATCCTGTTACATCAAAGCAACACGGAGAAGTGCATGAGAAAAGACAAGAAGAGACCTAAGCGAAAGAGCAAGAACAGAGCAGTTTAAATGTAAATGAAGATACACAGATTGATTCGAAATTGCTCCAGGAATGGCAACAATTTAATTCAATTATCGGCAATATTGAATGCTCTAAAGATGATGAGATGTCAAAAGAGGTCAATACACAGGAGGCGACTTCAAAGCATGTTTTAGGTGAAACTGACGACCCACCCAAATCAAAAGAAGTGGAAATAATCCCAAAGGATCCTTCCGGCAAAGTCATTTTGCAGATTGAAGAGATTCCTCCCTTGGATGTCTTCTATAGCCCAAGACATAAAGCTGTAGTGAAACGACAAAGGAAGAGGAGAAGGGCTGATCAACCTTCTTTATTCCCAGAACAAACAGTCATGGGCAATGTGCTTTGGAAAGAGGAATTTGACCCCTCTGATGATTTGACAAAACTATCGCAATATGCTGGAGCCTATTCGGCGGCGACAATAGACAAAGCATCAGAGGTGAGCAATTTATTGAAGACAAAAGACCAGGATATCTTTTCTCTACAAGAACAATTATCGGAAGTGCAGCAAAAGGCAGAGCAGGCAGAACAACAATTGCTAGTACAAGAACAAATAAACAATCAATTGACTAAACAATTGCAAGAGGAAAAACAGAGGATTGACGACAGTGCAGTCCAAAAGCAGAAGGAGCTATCTGAGGCATTGGCGCAATTAAAAACATCAAATGAGCAAATGCTGAAATCCAAAGATGAGTAGATTGCTCAATTATCAGCTCAACTTGAGCAAACAAAGAAGCTCCCACAGATAAATGAATTCAAAGTAGAGGGATTTCAATTAAACTAGGGATTGATAAATCAGATGAAGCTTTTGTGTCAGCAAATCACCCAGGCAGAACCATTATGCGATTTAACGACATCCATAAGTGAGAAAGTAGAAAAGGCAAGAACAGACTTAGATCAAGCTGAAGAAACATTGACTAATTTTCTGGAATGGCAAGATACCGATCAGGGACAGGCGGCTAATCTACCAAGAATTCTAGAATCGCATAAAGAAATATTATTTACAGAATGGCAATCTCAGTTAATGAAGGCAGAAAGAGCGATTTCAAGATGCAAGACAACCACTAGTAAT
>APFE030698935.1:107231-166907 GCA_000404065.3 Pinus taeda | reverse complement strand
TGTGTGTGTGTGTGTGTGTGTTTTAACAGCATTCTTTATGCATTCCACTATTGGATTTTTATAGTATGCTTTTCTTCCAATCATGTATGTATCGATGATATAAATGATAAGTGCAGCAATCCTGTGTTAATCACTTTGTTTAACTATTTAGATGAAGTAATCTTTGAATGAATAAATATCTATGTTTATTTGATAGAGTCATCTATATGCCTATCAATAGACAAAGATCATCAAACGCTGCATTTCTAAAGAATAATTGTTCCCGGGATTAGTATTAGTTCTCTTATTTTGTTGATAGATTAAGTTATTCGCCTATCTTTAGATCAGACAACCTATCATTCATCTACCCCTTTTATTCATTATTGGGAAACTGGTCCCATTATATCCAGTCGGAGCCACCATCCCAAACGGAAAAGGAGTTGTATTAAGGTCCGGACCGGGTGGTTATCCCCCAATGTTGATACAACGATTTTCGGGGCATCAACACCACACAAGTTCATATGGTGAGAATCCAGTGGTATTCCTCCATGTAATCCTGTATGCCCATAACGCTTCTGGAAGTTTGTTGGCCCAATTTCTTCGATGACTGGCCACAGTCTTAGTAAGGATCCCCTTAATGACTTTGTTAGTCCTTTCTACATGGTCATTTGCTTGTGGATGATAAGGTGTTGTGATTCTGTGATGGATTTTATATTTCTCAAACAACTCCTAGATCGTATGAGATGTGAACTAGGGCCCTCCATCTGTGACTATCTCCCTAGGTATGCTAAACCGAACAAAGATGTCTTCAAACATAAAGTGCGAGACAGCTTGCTCTGTGGTTCTGGTTAGTACCTTCACCTCAACCGATTTTGTGACATAGTCAGTGCTGATCAAGATGTAAGATCTTTGTCTAGATGAAGGATTATTTGGTCCCACAAAATCTAGAGCCCACTTCTTAAAAGGTTCTAAGACGATTTAGGGCTGTAACGACATATCATCTTATTGCAGTGGTTGGCCCATCCTTTGATAACTATCAGATCTCTTCACAAACTTCTTGGCATCTTGAAATATTGTTGGCCAATAATACCCTGTTGAAAGGACTTTGTATCCTGTCTGTTTGTCTGTGAAGTGTCCTCCACAGGGTTCCTCGTGACAGGTTTTAAGGATACCAAAGACATCATCTTCTCTAACATAACGTCTGATCTGGAAATCTGGTCCAACGTGGTAGAGGTTTCCATCTATCCAGGTATATGTAGCACTTTGTTGTATGAATTTTCTTTCCTCCTTGGAGGACAAATACTGTGGAAACTTCCCTGCAACAAGATAATTGGTTATATCTACATACCAAGGTGAGTAAGTAGAAATAGCAAAAATATATTCATCAGGGAAATAATCCTTAGTGGGAGTGCAACTATCATCAATAGTTAGCCTAGAAAGAAAGTTAGCGACTACATTGTCTTTTCCAGGCTTATCTAAAATAGTGACATCAAATTCTTGTAACAACAATAACTAGCGTGTAATCCTACCTTTGGTAATTGACTTATTCATTAAAAAATGAATGGTAGAATGGTCAGTGTGTACAAATACTTGATACCTGGTGATGTAATGTCGAATTTGTTGATGGCATGCATGATTGCTAAGAAATCCTTCTCGGTCACTGTGTAGTTGAGCTCAGCCGGGGTTAGAGTTTTTCTCTCTTATCCTCGAGTTGGCCCAAAACCACACCTACAACAATATTCGATGAATCCATAGCTCTGTGAAACGACAGTTCCGAATTAGGTCCTCGCAAGACTAGAGTTGCTGATACACAACATTTTAGCTTTAAGAAGGCCCACTCACACTTCCTTGTCCATAAGGAATCAACATCCTTCATGAGCAAGGAAAATAATGGCAATGCAATTTTTGAAATTTTTTCTATAAATCTTCTGTAATACCCTGCATACCCCAAGAAACTATGTACCTCTTTTTGCATTTTGGGGGTTGGAACTTTTAGAATTATGTCTATTTTTGCAGGGCCTACCTTGATTCTGTCAGCAAAAATGTAGTGTCCAAGCATGATCCCTTTAGTCATCATCATGTGACATTTCTTAGTGCTCAAAGCAACATTAGTCTGTACACATCGTTTCCAACACTTTTTCCAGATTGACTAATGTTGTTTCAAAAGCATCTCCATAAGGTGTGAAATCGTCCATGAAGATTTCCAAGCAGTCATTCAAGAAGTCAAAAAAAATTCCCAGTATTTCCCTTTGAAAGGTTTGGTGCATTACGAAGCCCAAAAGGAAGTACTTTGTATGCGTAGGTTCCCCAAGGACAAGTAAAGGTTGTTTTATCCTTGTCTTCCGGCGCAATCTGTATCTAATTGTAGCCACTAAATCTGTCCAACAATGAAAAGAATTTATTTATGGAGAGAGTATAGAGGACCTGATATATAAATGGTAAGGGAAAATGGTCCTTCTGAGTGGCGTTATTGAGTTCTCTGTAATCAACATAGACTCTCCACTTGCCATTCTTTTTAGGAACGATGACAAGCGGTGACACCCACTGACTGTCAGGTATTGGATAAATAAAATTAGCACTTAGGAGTTTTTGCAGTTCTTCTTTCACCACCTCCTTTAGTGCAGGGTTCATGCGACGTTGTGGTTGTCTTACTGGTTTGCATCCATCCTTCAAATAAATATTGTGAGTGCATAGGTTAGGGTGGATCCTTTCATATCCATAAATCCCATGCAAATGCCTTTTTATACTTCTGTAACAATTGTAACATTCGTTGGTTTTGTTCAGTAGTCAGGTTGGGATTAACATTAAATTTTTTCCAAATTGGATCTCAATTGCATTACTATCAATATTCGAAGCAGTTCTCATTTGTTCAAAATCTATATCTTCCACCTCTTCTTCCTCATTTGCATTTTTAATAGAAGCAACAAAAAGTGAGTTACTAATAAAATCGTTAATGACATCATCTTTTGTCTCATTTTTGAAATACTGGGCTTTCCCCAGAGTGAGGAATGGTAGGGAAAGATCTGACTCAAGCTCAAACTCATCCCACCAAGGGTTGTACACATCCATACTTGGTTTTGGGGGATAAAGATTAAGGTTTTGTGTTGCCTAACCATTCGATGTCACCATAGATCCCATCCTGCAACCTATAAATGCATCTGCAGTGGCCAGCCAAGGTCTCCCTAGGATCAAAGGGTGCCCCCCCAAATTGGATTTGGGCTGTTAGATAAGAAAATTAGTCGGATACCTCCAGGAAGCTATTGTAAACACTATATCCTCTAGCATCCCCTCGGGTTTAACACGGGACCTGTCTGTTAATTCAAGCATAGTAGGAGTATGTCTGAGTCCCTGTAGCCTGAGAGCGATAAAAAGGTCCTTTGTCATTACATTAATGGCAACCCCGAGATCGATCAATGTTTTGGCTATGAACTGATCATTAATGTAGACAGTGACCATATGATTTCTTGGATCATTGTACTTAGTCAGGAGAGGCTGAGCAAACATCAATTTGGATAATTTCCCCATCACATATATTGTGGTTGGGTCTATAGGATTCCTCGCAGGTTTCCTGATGCACAAATCTCTCATTGTCTTAGCATAGATGGGTACTTCTTTAAGGCCTTGCAACAGAGGAATTTGTACATGCAAATTTTGCAACTCCCTAGAAAATCAAATTCGGGCTGTGAAGTCATCCTAGGTTTAGCCAATCTCTGAGGATGCGGGGGGTTCTGTGTTACAACAGTCGAATCTGCTGTTACAATATCAACCTTCCCCGAATTGGTTGTTACAACAGTAATAGTTCTTCATGGGTCGGTTGTTATAGATGTAACAACTTCCTCTATATCAGTTGTTGCAGGCGCAATAGTCGCCTCAGAGTCTCCGACATCTCCTTTGGATGGTTCACATTCCTCCTCTGTAATGATAGGGGAGTGACTTGGGTTAATTACCTTGCCCGATCACAATTATATTTCATTAAGACCCATGAGGGTAATAAAGTAGGTTTGGAAGGTAGTAGAAGCCTCTATATCCTGAGCTAATTTATTGTTTGGGTTTGGGTTAGGTTGCACAGGTAGTTGGGGTCACAAAAGTGGTGGAGGAGCAGGAGCTTGGAAAGGAGGTAACTGCAGCTGTTGTTGCATGGGTAGTCCTGGTAGAGCTGAATTCTGGGCATTTCCTCTCTAATTTTGGTTCCAAGGATACAGTTGGGATTGAGGATATTGAACAAGAGGAGATGGAGACCATTGGTTCCAGGGTGAAGGAAACTGTGCTAAAGGAGGGGTAGAATTTTGACATGGATATTGTTGGTTATTATATGCATTATTCCACGAATTGAAAGAGGAAAAGTCTTGAGACATACCTTGAGGTCACGGTTGCCATGGCCTCCTTGGCACGATGAACAAAGAGGACTACACCTCCTCACTTGATTCTCTGAGTACTTCCTTTAGTCTAGGAAGCTCTGGGAATTGCTCTGTTGAATGCTCCAGCTCACATGTATTACACAGGTTGATGTTGTTCAATTCTCATTCCCTGAAAGGATGTTTCTTCCAACAAGTTAGATAGAACATAGCCAGGGGTGTGTCAACGTCTGCTTGTGTCTTCTTGACCTATGCTATCGTTATTTGGGCTGAGAGAGTAATGAGGATATCTATCTTGAAATTTTCGAACAAATTCCCAATTTCCGCTCTAGTTACTCCTCCACTTGCAGATTTTTGTATGCGAACAGAGGCATCTCGAATTGTACTCCTTCCTTTGGACGATCCTCGAGAGCATCGTAGGCAGAGCTTTACAATTTCAACGAATGTCTCTTGTGATATATCCATTTTTCCTAATAGGTTTAGGGTGTCAAGGTAGTCATCCCTCATTCCTCTGATGAATATAGTCTTCAAGATTTCCTGGTCTAAATCGTTGTGTTTAGACCTCTGCAGATTATAGTGGAACCGTTCCACATAATCTTTGAGGATTTCATCCTCCTTGTGTGTCATTAATATTTCTTCCCTTAAGTCCCTGGTCCTGCAATAGTCCTGGTACTTTGACAAGAACGTCTCCTTCATATCATTCCACGTTGAAATAGAAGCAGAGCCCAATCCCATGAACCATCTCAAGGCTGCCCCTTTTAAAGTAGCAGGAAATAGCTTTAATTTCTAAGCGTTTGCGGTATAATCATAACTTCTACATAAGACATCATATTCAAATAGAAAGGTGTCTGGATCTTCCACATTCATCCCCTGAAAGGATGGTAAGGATGATAGAGGAATATTTTTCATAGGAGCTTCACCTATGATATTCCCGATTGGGAACTCAAAGGTGGTGATAGTGGAATTTGTTTTAGCATTGTTATCATTGTTGTCCCCCCATGACTAATTCTTCCAACCCTTGCTGTAGCAGACATCCTTCAAACTATTTTTGTGATGACCTTGTAGATGTGATTAGTGCCTCAGATACCCTTGGGGCTGGCTGTTTCGCCACACTACATGTATTTGAATATTGATAAACCAACAAGTGCTTTTCCATCTCAGGTGTCCGATGTTCCCCCTTAGTTTCCCCTTACCCCTCGGTCCTCAAATTCCAACTACTAGCTTCCCTTTCTTGCTCATGAATTGAATCCTTGGTCTTGGGGGTATGGGCACTAGATTTAGAATGATACGGTCCCGAGATGGAGGAATTAGAGGTTTCTGCTTTCGCTATGGGAGTAACATCTTTCTGCGGCCCTATTTTCCTTGCATTCCTTTGAGAGCTGAACAATTCTTTTTTCTGCCTTGGAGATTAGTTCCTAGATAAATGTCTTCCTTCCTAAATCTTCATCCTTCCTTTCCTTTTTACAACCCATCGTTCCTATGACTTATTAAAGTGGGGGTGATTTCAGTGTTTTTGTAATTCCTACAAGTGCACACATGGACCTTTTGTGTATTAAATCACACCCTAAGTGTCTCATTCTTCGACAGTGGTGAGCCCGCCCAGGTATGTTAGAGTGATGCGTAGGTTCTCACCTCTCGTCTTACCGCCCAACGACTGAAGAGTTGAAGACATGCTAACAAAACATCAAAATGTCCTAAGTGCCCTAGTAATCACAATGGTGAGTCCGCCCAAGTATGTTAAAGCGATGCGCAAGTTCTTACCTCTCATCTTACTTCCCAACAATTGTGGACTAGGAACACTCTATATCAAACAAACAACTTGGCTGACTGTATCGTCAACTTCCATCCTCCAAAACGACGCCAAAATGTAGTGTTGTTTTAATCAATCTTAATTAACTGAGACTACCTCATTTAATTGTCAACCTAGGGTAGGTCTTGTTGTTTCAATGGAGTTCACACTGTCTGTGCCGATACACTCCAGCCAAGAATAAGAAAACGCAGAAGACTGTAAAATATGTCTGTGATCTAGATTGTTGAATCAAACCATGCGTGTAGACATAAAAACACTCTACAAAATTAAATCACAACTCGCAACTATCAAAGTAAAGGCGCGCCACATAGAAACTAATATCTACTCCATTTGGTTACTACCATTCTGTTGATTAACTCAATGTAACAACATAATATAAATCGAAACAACAACGAATGCAATGCACGATTTATACAGCAACAACGAAAAACTATAAATCAATTAACTAAACTATAATGTACACTACCTATATCACTGCAATCCTTGCCTAAGAGGAGGGCCCTTCCTCTTCAGCAGGGCACAAAAATACCACAAAAGTGATTATTGAATTAGCTGAAGAACAATAATGGCATCACCGTGCTGATTGATATTAAAAATAAACTCAGAATTACAAAAGCAAAGTAACAATATTCTTCTATATCCGTGTCCTTGTACATGAAAAATCGAGTTCTTTTATAGTTATTACAACCCGAAATTAGAAACAAACCAGTCATGAGAATCTCACGATTCTCATGCTCATAAAAAAATAAAAGTATTTACAACCTACAAATATACATCAGTTATGATTGCAACTGCTTGAGCCTTGTTTCTTCAAAAATAAACAATCCCTATTGCCGACAACTTTTATGTGGAATTATACTCACATTTGCCAGCTTCACCGCAACAACATCGAGTGAATGGCAATTTGGGATGACGCGGCATCACTGGCGACAACACTATTGATGTGACGGCGGATTCTTGTATCAGCGCATGGTGTAACAACATCCTTTAATAACATCCAATGTGTAACAACAACGTGTAACAACATCCAGGTTGTAACAACAAACTGTTCTACCCTTTTTTGAAGTTAATCCATGCTGATTGTCTGCTTCATAGCTTTGTTCTCGCAAACCATCACCTGAAAAGAAGAGCTTCCCAAAATACTTCTTCAATACTCTCCCAATTAGCCACAAAAATGAATAAAGCCTCGTGTTATTCAGTAAAATACAACAAAGTAACATGACAGTAGAATAGGTTAAAAAGGTAAGAGAACAGGGAATTTGATCATGTAAATTCATAGGCCTAGAGGACAAAAAGGTCAAACTGGGGAAAGAATGTGCAGAAAATAGGTAAAAAACCACACCTAACATAAATATCATCGTGATTTGTCAAAAAAAAAAATCTTAAGTTTTTGTATATTTTTACTTTATAATAAAAAATTAATAATATTATTTTTTTCAACTATGGGTCACAGTCATGAAGTGGTTGCTACATCCACGGGTAATAATCCAGGCAGATCCACGCGAAGGGATCTACCCATCGACTTTTCTGGTCGGGCCTAACCCTAAGGGCGTCGAGGAGATTTGACCCCGTGACCTCCCAATTGGCAAGGTACTTAGCAATGGGAACTCGACCAATTGAGCTATCCGTTGGGGCTTTTTAATAATATTATTGCTCTATCTCCTTAAATATATACGCACATACATACATACATATACATATACATATACATATACATCATACACACACACAAACAACACACACACATATAATATTTTAAAATATAAATATATACCTTTTATACAAAGGTGTCTATGTTAGGCAATAAGCCTAGAGACAATAAGATGTTATATGTAAAGCGATGAGAGTATGCTGTAAATGAAAATTAGCCATGCACATCTAATTTTTGGTCAAAGGTCAAAGCATAGATCAAATGCGTGGCAATGATAATAATTTATATATATTTTGTAAGTCAATCTTCTATTAATTTCGAAGAAAGGAGTACATAGAGATGTCGTCAAAACAGGTGGTCTCACCCCGATCAAGTTTGTTAACCAAAAAGTTCACCATATGACAAAAATACAAAATGGCCTCTAAAGGCAGAAGCCATAACCGTTTAGGCTATAGGAACTAGAACACATCTATAACAAAAAATACTCCAGAAAGCATGCTAGTCACGAGAAGTAATGGATGCAGGGTTTTTCGGGGCAGTTCGAGGTGGCAGTGGAGGGCGGACGTCTCATTGGATGTGCCCTTCGAAGTGCACCATCCAAGTCTCGCGCTTTTCAACTTTCTCTAAGAGCAGATTCTGACCTCTCCACACCACAACTACATGTTCCCTGAGTTGACTCTGGAAGTAGTGAAGCTGCTCCAAGGTTGTCATCTGCAGTGCATGTTCTTCTCTCCGGATGCATTCAACAGCATCCATTCGATTCATTAGATTAATAATGAGGTCTTGATAGCTTTCCCCAAAACACTGGTGGTGGAATTTCCCTTCTTGAGATTCAGATGCTCCCAGGTTGCTTTTCACTCCACCTCGACGTCCACCACCATGGCTCCTCTGTCCACGACTATTCTCCGCATCCCCCCGGCTCATCTCCTGTTTTCCACCTCTCCTAACGCCTCCCCCCTTGGCAGACCCCCAGCCATCCTCCACCTCGTGACCCGCTGACACCTCGCCATGAGTTCCTAGTCTTTTTGCCACCACGGCGAGGCGGAGCCAGAATTAACGCTTGGACGAGCAATTCCTCAGTAGTAAGAGGACCAGAGGAAGAAGCCTTCCGCGACGAGGTCTTCATGCTAGTCGGCCCAAACGGGGAAGTGCACAGAGCTTCCAGCTCCAAATTGAATCCCATTGGTTCGCACTCACAACAAACAAAAATTACCCAGAACATAATCCATCGAATGTCACCATCTTTCGATCTTTCTTCGGGAAAATGGCGTTCTCCGGAGTTAAGCAGATTATTACCAAATTGGAACAGAAATTTGAAGAGCTCCCACCTGCAAAATTCGACAAACCAAACTCGGTAGTAGGCCCTCTTGGTTTTTCGCTGCGGATGAACAGGGATGCCATGAGGGCGGGTCAACTGTCGCTGCGTAAAGAACGAAGGCCGATCCAGCGACCACCACCACTCTATCCCACTTCTACATTGCCAATTATCCATTGGAGCTGAAGTAGGGACTCTCCATACTTTAATACGTCGAACACCAGAGAACGCAACTCCGCAAGCAATGGAAGCCTCCCTCTTCCTTGCACTTGTCACCCTCCCCAACACACATCCATAACTTTTGGCCGACAAAAACTAGGTTTACCAGCTCGCCATCCCTTTCCAACCACCAGACCATCACCTTCCTCCAAACACAAATGCAAACACAGATGCAAATACTCGGGATCACCATCGCTCCATCGTATTTCACCCCACCACCCTCGACAACATTCTCAAGAATGCTTTTCGCACGCTTAACCACCCGCTCCAATGTACCACTCCCCACAGTTATTAATGCTTGAAAAGACCGAGAAGCCCATACCCCCCACCTCGAAGATTTAGATTTAGTCATGTGGTGACGCAACCACATGTTGTCGGCTCTGCACCCCCATCGGGGATTATATTTATATTATTTAATAATATATGTTATTTAAATTTATGAAAAAGTGCATGTACAGAAAATGATGGCTTCAAGTTAGTGAAATATTTCATCTATATAACTTTAATAAGAGATATAGAGATCCCTGTGCAATAAAGTGGATTATTTAAATTATAATTCAAATTATAATTTAAAACTATATCAAAGTTAAAACATTATATTATTTTAATTCTAAAAAAACCAAATCAAACCATTATTTAATTTAATTTTAATAAATCATAATAAATTATTAATTTTAATAAAAATATATATATATATACGCAATTGATTAAGATGTATATAATAAATACTAAATCGAAAGAGCACGATCCTTGATATCTTTAAAGGTTCTTCGAAGCAAAACCACTATGTGACTCTTCAAAGTTTGATGACGCAAGTTATGTAAATGTATTCCCTTCAATAATATCTCTACAACGATTTCAAGAAATTCAAATAGCCATTCAATACCTCTAGGTAATCACCGCAAGAGCCACACTATCAATGATCAAACACAACAAAAGGACAATAAATATCACAAAGTTGATTGAAATTGGAAAAATGACAAAATAGTGGTCGTCTAAGATCTTTTGAACAATAGACACAGAAGAAAATTACATTCCGATATAAAGAAGTGACTTTTCTAACACTTCTCACTATCAAAGCAGGCGCTGAAATCCTTTTCCAGTTTTCTTGTGAGACCTGAGAAAGACAAAAATTAGAGGTACTTTGGAAAGGTTTTAGATAAAAAAGTGGGTGTTGTTTTTAAGAAATAAATGTGCATTTAAGATTTAAGGTTTTGGGGGATTCAATGATACAGATATAAGACCTTCACCGTAATCTTTGATAGGTGAACTCACATCATTTAAGTTTTAAAGTGTTCGGTAATATTTAAATTTCCTTCCGTGACCTAACAAATTCCTTGTAAAAGTCTTTTTCTCAAACTTTCTAAAACTTCTTCCGAAAATTCAAAATTTTTTAATCAAACTGTCAGAGTGCTCATAAATGTCGCATAACAGCGAGAAAGTAAAATTTCTAAAATTTTCGAAACTTAAAGCATAAAATAACACATGATACAACTACAAGCCTAAGGTTTAGTGACTCTCTGGGAAAAAGCACCAGCGGAACACAAAATGTTAGAGATTTGAATGACATTTTGCGCAAGCTTCCAAATATTTATTTTGACAATGGCATATCCTCGTGCGGTTCGTTTTATGGTCATATCCGGCCACATATGGTCGAAATTAAACCAAAATGCAGCAAGATTGTGCAAAACAAGTAGAAAAATGTACCTTATGTCAAATTTCGAGTGGAATAAGAGTTATAATGGTCCTCTAAGGGCAAGGCTTTGAGCTCATCGGACTGCAGGGTAATTGTTTATTAAGTAAATGAATGCATATGTGTCAATTAGTTCATCTGGTAATTACCATATGTGGCATCTGTTTCCTCTTGTTTTTCGTGTACTCCATTAATACCAAATACATAAAATTTAAAAATTGTACCATGATTCATGAAGGTTGGAGTCAACAAATTTCAACATTGGCTCTCGGTTTGGGCAAGAGGCATGCAAGAATTTAATTGTTTAAGAACTCACTATGAAGTGATGGTGGTATAAGGGTTGTACGTCAGCTATGTAAATCAACTCTCATTGGTTTAGGTTGCATATATATATACAACTTAACCAATAAGAGTTGAAATAAATAAAATTAAAAAATATATATGTGTATGCATATATGTATATATATAGCACTTTACCAAAATGTAGCAAGATTGTGCAAAATGAGTAGGAAAATGTACCTTATGTCAAATTTCGAGTGGAATAAGAGTTATAGTGGTCTTCTACAGGCAAGGCTTTGAGCTCATCGGACTGCAGGGTAATTGCATATTAAGTAAATGAAGGCATAGGTGTCAATTAATTCGTCTGCTTAATTACCATATGTGGCGTATGCTTCCTCTTGTTTTTCGTGTACTCCATTAATACCAATAAATAAAATCTAAAAATTGTACCATAATTCATGAAGGTTGTAGTCAACAAATTTCAACATTGGCTCTCGGTTTGCGCAAGGGGCATGCACGAACTTAATTGTTTGAGAACTGACTATGAAGTAATGGTGGCATGAGGGTTGTACGTCATCCATGTATTTCAACTCTCATTGGTTAAGTTGTATACATAGATAATAAGGTTGTGGATGCACAATATTGTGAGGCTAATATGTTTTAATTTGGAAATAAGCGATGGATGTAATTTACTTGAGCTTTTGGCTTAGTGCTTTTAATATAAATATATTCTCGATTCATGTTAGTTAAAAATAATAATAATAATATAATAATAATTATTAATTAAAAATAATAATATAATAATAATAATAAATTAATTAATTAAAAATAATAATAATAATAATAATAATAAATTAATTAATTAAAAATAATAATAATAAATAAATAAATAAATCTTTCTATACGTGATGTATTAGGGGAGACGTGGAGAAAGGTCACTACATCTTCACAAGGATAAGCAATAATGACTCTTGAACATAATAGTGGCAATAAGAGAAGGAACAAAGAGGAGCTAAGGGAAAATAATGGTTTGGCTCTCTTATCATGCTAGCAAAGACCTCCGTCATTTGCACATCTACCTACTCACATGAGGAATTATGGCTTTGATTAGGTTATAAATTGAAATAGTTACATTGTTTGGGAATGCTTTGTGGAAAATCTAATTGAACTCATGGAGGGAAGATTTGGTTGGCACTTGAAGAAAACATAGAGATCCAATTATGCGAATCATTGGAAGCTAAGAAACTATAGAATAAGGATGGTAGGTAGGAAGAAGGGCGGGACAAAAAAGAGAGATAAAGGAATGGGACACAATCAACCTCACTCTTATAGGTAATAAAGGACAACAGGGACAGTGAAGAAAGTCACCAATGCACATTCGGTATCCATCACAACAATTAAATGTTACCATTAATGTTTTGCAAACTCGATGGAGGAATAAGTTGAGAGAATTAACAATTGGGTGGGAAAGAAAAGGCAACAATCTATGATTGAGGAGATGGCACCTAAACTCATGAGTTGGATGTTACACACAAGGATATCAAGAAATAGGGAGAGAATGCATGAAGTCAATAGACTTATATTGGATCAATGAAGCTTTTATTGCAAAAGTCGTAGAGGAAGGAAGAATGCACCAAAATGTTATCATGAAAAAATAAAACAAGATGGATAGAAAGCATGAGGCATTTGTCAAAGCAATATAGGATTTGGAAGCAATTAATTAGGGCATTGAGAAGAAGAGGAGGAGGGGAAAATTAATGGAATTAGGAAAGAGAAGCAAGGTATGAACAACTTGGCAATTAAGGAAGCTAATAGATTCAATGAAGAAAGATATATCCCTCCACCACATCACTATTGCTTTGAGCTCTAACTTTAATTATTAGCCCAAATTATTTTAGATTAATTGTTGGGTGACATTGTTTCTTTGTGTTGTGTTAGTATTGTTATTAAAGCACTTATCTAGTCATGGACTATTTATAAATAGATAAACATTTACTCTCTCCTGTATATTTTACACATTGTGTTCAATGCTCATGTGGGTGTGGACAAACTTCAAAGTAACTCTAATATTTTTTAGAATCATTATAGCTTTGTTTCCCATTGAAGCATGTTAGAGTTTAGGCTTCTTGTAATTCATGTTGGATATTATTAAAAATAATTTTGTTAATATTTTAAGTGGTTTAATATTTTAGAATTAAGATTTCTCATAAATTTTAATGTAGTTACAAATCTTGTATTGAGATAAATCAATAATTAAATATTTGAAAATGGTGTAATAATCATAATAATAATAATAATAATAAAAGTTGGTGGGACATGTTAGATTGACTATTTATTACCATAAGACAAGATGAAAAAAGTTTGTAGGGTAGAGGTACTAATGATATCCTAATAATATCATGATTAGGGAGGACCCTATTGACTTGTCATATAAAGAACTCTTTATGCATTGGCCATCCATAAGATTTGTATGTTTATATGGTAGTTAGTAAAAATCCAATCTTGGAAACGCCAAGGGTTGCTTGGGAAATGTATAGATAACCTTAAGTCTAAGGAGATGGTATATCTTATAGATTAAAGATTGTGTGAGATGTCATTTCTTATGGCAAGGACTATCAAAGCGATTGCTCTAATGGTGGGTTGTAGTGACATGAAAGTAATGATATGGCATCACTTAGGGTGATGATCATTAAAGCAAATACTTCATGAGATGAAAATTGAGATATCCTTTGATCTAAAGTTTTATGTTGTAACGACCCTGGTAAAAAATCCATGTAAAAATTAATAGAGGTAAAATAAGAACTTGGTCATGGGACAGGTATTCCAAGTTGAATGTCGGGCAAAAACATAGTGATGGGGATCACTTGTGATTAATTATTGGCTAAGGCTTTAGAAAGGCAAAGTGGCATCTATTGGCATTTTATTTATGAAAATAATGGAAATTATGAGAAAAAGGAGGTGAAAGGTCACATGTTGCATGTGAGGAGGGAAATGAAGGAAAATAATGGAAAATGAATAAAATAGAGGCCTCAATAATAAAAATCCTTCTGAGGATTAGTTGGTAACCTTTTAAAAGTTCAGATTTGGAGCTCTCTCTCTCATACTCTTGGACACTTCGATTTTTCTTGGAGCACTCTTGGAGGAGTGTGGCATACTTGGAGTTTTGGAACAAGAAGGCAAGGGAAGAGCGGGGAAGCGCAAGAGGACATTGGGATTAACAACTACAATGGGTTTTGCTTGCAGGTATCGAGTTGCATGTATGTTTTCCTCATTAGTTTTGACATGCATGGCATATGCATGTGGTTTCTTGGTTATGATCTGTCATTAGCATGGAGGATTGCCTGGATTGACAATGGATTTTCCTAGCCTTTTCATTTCCTAGATAGTCATGTTGTTGTGGGTTTTACTTTTGTAATATGGTTGGTTTTCTTGTTCCTTTAGTTGTGGGTTGGGTTACTAGTTCTTCGAGCCTTGGTTGGACAAACACTCTAGATCCCTTAGTGGGTTGAGTTACTAGTCCTGGAGCCTTAGTTGGAAAAATGCTTTGGAGCCTGACATCAATTGTGGGTCGAGTTACTATTCCTAAAGCCTTGGTTGGAAAAAACACTTTGGAGCCCTAGACAACTTGGATAGTGACCAATCTGGTGATGGTTAGTGATGTCTAACCGTGAGGTGGAATCATTCGTTGAGGGTTGAGTTGGTTGGCCTCTAGAATCCCTAGATGGTTTTGATTGATTTGTTCGATGAGATCCCACATTCATGCTTGGAATATGGTACGGGGGTGGCTGACTCAAAGAAAGATTTGGTTCAGCCTAGTCTACGGTCGAGTGGTTCGTGGAAGTCCCATACCTTGTCGGCCTATGCAATCATCAATAAAATCTCTCTTTCTCCTTGGTATTTTACAAGTAAATATACTTGTTTATATGTGGTTTATATGGTTGTTATATCCTTGATATTTCCGTTGGTTATACACTGGTTATTAATGAGTTTTATGACAGTGGAAATGTATGCCTCTCATCACGTTTTTGTTAATCATTGAATGTACAATGAGTATATGGCCTAATAGATGGTAATGCAGTTATTGTGATGAGGCATCAATGCTTCTTAGTGATTCTAAGATAAGTATTAGACCCCTATGCTCATATCTGTTGTTTAAACATGTAGATTGCATCTTTGCGACATGTTTGACGAAATGTCAGTCATGGCTAGTAGGGGTCCAGTCAATTCCTTGTTCAAGTAGTTATGATTGTATCATTATTATATTGTTATCTTTCATTTCTATAAGTGTCTTGGAGTTATGGGCAGTGACCTGAGCCCTGGGCCTGAAAAGTGGCACAAAATTCAGAGTTGCAAGCACATAACTGCTCAGGAAAGTCTCCAATCGCAAGCATACCAATGTTGTAGGAGCGACTGGAGGGTCCCAATCGCACTCATGCCCATGTCATGGGAGCGACTGGGGGATTAATGTCGTAAAAGGTTAGTTTGTCTTAAGAGCTAGTCACCTAGAAGGTTTGGATGGCTCACGGGGGTTTTGTAGTATGTCTGGAAGATCTGTTTAGTGTATTTTGTCGATTCCATTTCCTTAACTGACACATGGGGAGTTGAATCATATCATAGTAACTCTTCTTCATATGTTTACCTTGGTTGGTCGGTTACTTGAGTAGATGGGGGAGGAAGGTGTTATAGAGTGGTATCAGAGCATGGTTCACCCCTCAGACTGGATGGGTGGTGTGTTGGTCATGCATTCATGTCGGTTGCATATGTGTTCCTTATGCGTGTGGTCTATGTGCTAGTTTCATATGCATGGTGTTAGTCATGGCTACAATGATGTTGCCATGTGAAGGTTGATGGTGTTGTTGTGGGATGTGTCATCACGAATGTATGATTGGTTATGTTGTTTATGCATGTCAAGCACTTATGTGTTCTCAAGTGTACATTGGTATGGTTGTTGTTGTCATGCATGAGGCCATGGTATGTGGTTGATATGGTCATGCATTGATGACTGAACTATGGCTAGAATGATGTTTATATGTTATTTTATCTATATGCTACATATTTACATGTTGTTATGATTATGTTTATACATGTATTACGTTGATTGGTTGATCTTGCAGGAGATATCCTCCCCGAATTATGCTAAGGTACATTGGTTGTTTATGATTTGGTTAGCTGACATAAGATGCCTTGCAGGAAAAAGATCAAGATGACTAGAAAGATGGTAGACTACAGTTCACGAGATTCTCCTTATGGATCAAATGAGTAGCGTGGTGTTGGGAATTCTTCTGACTTAACAGACACATTGAGAAGCTTGAAGGCAGAAATAAGGAGTTGCAAAGCAGATAATGACAGAATCATATAAGCATGGGAGAAACAAGCAAAGGTTAATGCAGTGATCCTTCAAAGTTTGTCAAAATTGCTGCGACATGGGCCACTTCAGACCAACCATGGGTAAGATGACATAACTAATGGGGCATATGGCAATAGACCTCATGGTGCACACAGGTTGGATAGAGAGGACATGATTATAGATGGTAGGTCCTTGGGCAATCCAGATAGGAGAGGTGATAGACATAGGTACTATTCTAGTTCTGGTTCTGACATGCACTATGATCATCATCATTATCATCCTTACAGGAGGAGTGACAAGGGATATTTGTCGAATGAGTTTAAGAAAGAAAAGCCACCTACATTTGATGGAGATATGAAGAAGTCACATGATGTAGAAGCATGGTTGCTTGGAATGAATAAGTTATTTAGATTGCACGATTATTCAAAGAACATGAAGGCCATAATAACTACATTTAGTCTTAAAGGTAAAGCAGATATATGGTGGGAAGATGTAAAGAACATCAGAGATATTTATGAGGAGGAGTTGACTTGGAGTGAGTTCGAGTAGCTATTTCGGAAGAAGTATTTATCGAAGAGACATTATGATGACAAGGCAAAAGAGTTTTATGAGCTAAAGATGGGATCCATGACCGATGAGGAGTACACTAGCATATTCTTAGAGCTACTGAGGTATTTTCCTTACCTAAGGAGGAGAAGGCCAAAATTAAGAGATTCATTAGTGGGTTGCCGATAGAATTCAAAGAGGGGATTGAGTTAGATTAGCCTAAATCATTGGAGGGAGCCATCAGAAAGCTGAAGCATTGTTATGAGCAATAGAAACACAGATCTGAGACTAAGCAAGATTGGAAGGGTAATGATAAGAATAAAGGAAAATGGGATAAGAAGTTAGCAATACCTCAGGACACAGGTAAAAAATTGAATGTTTCACCACCTACGAAGTTCAATACATCTAGTAGAGGATAGGGACTTCGGTCTGAGGAGCAAAATAAGAGTGAAAATAGGGAGCCCATGCGGTGTTGGACTTGTGGAGGAGAGAATCATAGGAGATATTATCCACAACGCCAGGGTGGTAGACTGCTGATCTACAGTGCTGAGGAGGCACAAACAATGGGATATGTTGCACAGAGTATTCCTAGGATCTATGCAATGTTGGATAATAGGCAGGCATATCACCAGGCATCTATTACCGAGATGGACGGTAAGCTTTGTGACAAGTTGTTTCTATTTTATTGACCCTCAATCTAATTATAGTTATGTTAGTCCTCACCTGGTGGACAAGTGTGGTTTGAATAAAGAAGTACAACAGAGTCTTGGTTAGTGTAGTTGGCTATAGGTATAAAGAAGTGAGTTCATTGTTGGCTAAGAGCTTGTGCATTTGATTTTAATGGTATGCCTACCTCAACACATTTGAATGTATTACTGTTGGGATCAAAAATATGTTGTTGGGTATGGACTGGTTGTATCTTCATAAGACGAAGGTGGATTGTTATGACAAGGTTATTGAGTTCCAGTATGACAATGGGGAACAAAGAGTCTTGCAAGGTAAGGAGAAAGCAACATCAGTGAGAATGGTGACAAATATGCAGGCCAAGCATAGTCACAGGAAAGGGTGTGTGTTATTTGCAATGCATATTTCTAGTGACAAAGGTAAGGAAGTTGAGGATGTAGATGTTTTGATCAGGTACCAAGTTCTACAATAGTTTCAAGATGTATTTCCCGTAGAGATTTCAAATTTGCCACCTCACGATGAAGTAGACTTTTCTATTGAGTTGGTGCTAGGGGCAACACTAGCATCTAAGTTACCTTACAGGATGAGCACACCAGAGTTGGTAGAGTTGAAGTTGCAGTTGAAGGAAATGCTTGACAAGGGACACATTAGGCGAAGTGTATCACCATGGGGCACATTGATATTGTTTATGAAGAAGAAGGATGGTACTCTTAGGTTGTGCACTGGTTATAGGAAGTTGAATAAGGTGACCATTAAGAACAGGTATCCATTACCGAGGATTGATGATTTGTTTGATCAGTTGAAGGGAGCAACAATGTTCTGGAAGATTGATCTGAGATCATGATATCATCAGGTACAGATTAAAGAAGATGGCATTCACGAGACAACTTGGTGGACTATGTACAAAGATTATGAGTTTGTTGTAGTTCCTTTTGGTTTGACTAATGCTCCAACTACTTTTATGTGCTTGATGGATAGTGTGTTGCATCCTTATTTGGAAAAGTTTGTTATTGTGTTCATTGGTAATATATTGGTATATTCTAAAAATGAAGAACATGTTTCTTTCCTGTATTTCTTCCCATCTTTGCTACTGGTTTCTGGCGAAAGTCTTCAGTACCTTCGCGAAGGCCTCAATATCAATAGCAAAGCTCTTGCCATACCATGAAGGATTCAAGAGTTAACAAGGCTCTATGCGAGGGTTTTTAACAGGGTGGGAAGACATTGCCTTTGGGTTTGAAAGGTCAATTTCCCTGCAAGTGAGATAAAACCCTCAATTAAATCATGATTAATTTGAATTTCGATTGGATAAGTCATTCAACGAGAAGTTATCGAATTCGTCAATAAGTTATGAAAAAATAACATACCAAAAGATAACTTTTCTTCCGATAATTTATCCTCTGAAAACTTGTCGATGGATAGTTTATTAACCACCCAAGAGTCAATTGAGACCATCACATCCTCCACAATTCCCTCAAGGGTGACTATGGAACAGTCTGCAAGTTGCAGAACTGTTGTGGTCTTCCTCAATGACCCTTGGAGGCTAAGTTGAGCATGGTGTCCTTGGTCATCACATTAATGGCAGCCCCAGATCAATCAGAGTGTTTGGGACAATGGTTCCATTGATGTGCACATCTACTACAGGGTTTCTAGGGCCCAAATATTTTGGACATATTACCTACCCCAGCATTAAATCAGACAACTGCCCAATGATGTTAATGGTAGGGGCATCCCTTTTTCTTCTTCCTGGATGCTTGAAGCACTTCTCCTTAATCAACTTATTGCAAATGGGAACTTCTTTGATTGCCTGGAGGAGGAGGATCTTTACACATAGATTTTTCAATTCTCCCAGAAGTTCAGTTTCTTCTAGGGTAGGCTGGAGTGGTTGGGCTAATATCTCAGGAAAGGGTGGATTTAATTTAAGGTTTCTTTCCTCTCTTTCTTCCTCAACCTCCCTATGTGGAGAGGGAGGTTGGTTATCAGGGAGAATTCTCCCATATCTTAGGTTGATCTCTTGGATTTCTACAGTGTAAGCTCAGTATGATGTCTCTCCATTGTAGACTTGTTGAGCCTGCCTATTGTTCGGGTTCGGATTTGGTTGGGCAGACATCTGGGGTTGCTTAGGTGGAGCATAGTACAGGAGTTATGGTTGGGTAGGTGGTGGAGGCAATAGGCCTAAAACATTGTTGAATTGGGGCCTCCACCCCTCGAGTGGGGTATTCTGCTGATGTTGGGGCTAAACATAAGGTTGAAATGATTGACTGGCTAGATGGGAATGATTCTGAGATGTGTAGGACCAAGGAGGGGGTGTGGACCAGGAAGGATGAGTAGGCGGTCCCCAAGAAGGTATAACTGTGGTTTGGTTGGGGTTGTAATATGCATGGGATGACCCTTGCATACCCTGCTGGTATGGTCTAAGCCCAGGAGGTCTCCTTTGGTTGACGTAGCAAAGTTGCTCAGTGACCCCTTCAGCTCCTTGATATACAGCTTTGAGTCCAGGTAAAGAAGGGCACTTGTCTGTGGAGTGGTTTTTGTCACAGACTGAGCAAATCTTAATACAGTTCAATGGACATTCGTTCCTAGGATGCATCCTGGTGCATCTAGGACAAAAGATGGCCATGGCTCTTTCTGCTTCCTCTTGCTTCCTTTTGATGTTCATGGTGTCCAATTGCAAGGCAAGGGTTTGCAGCATATCACTTTTGAAATCTTCTAGCATATTTCCAATTTCACCCTTGATGGAAGAGTTGGAGGATGATGTAGTAGCCATAGTTTGACTACCCCTACCCTTTTTCCTGGTTGCCCTAGAATTGTTTCTAAAGACAGTCTTAATATCCTCATAGGGTAATTGGTAGATATCTCCTGCTGCTATGATATGTAAGGTATCCAGAAGATCCTCCCTTACTCCTCTAAGCAGGACCAACTTTAGTGACTCAGGGTCAAGTGTGCACCTAGCCCTTTTGTAACTGAGCTAGAATCTTTCTTCATGGTCTTCTAAGAATTCATCCTGGCCTATGGTCATCTTGAAAATATCTTCTTTAGTGTCCTTTGACCTACAACAGTCCCTATATTTGTTGTTAAAATCCTATTGCATTTGAGCCCAATTTGTGATGTTATCTCCAGGTAAACCCATGAACTAGCGCAATGCTGCATCCTTGAGGGTAGATGGAAATAGTTTTAACTTTTTCTCATCATCTGTATAGTCATAGGTTTGGAATATAACAACAAACTCAAATAGGAAAGTGTGAGGGTCCTCTGTGGCCAGACCATGGAAATGAGGTAGAGCAAAGGGGCTTATATTCTTCATCTTAGTGTCCCCATTGGTTTCCTTGATGGGGAAGGCACCCTCAATTCTCTCTCTATTTCCTTTGTCATTTCAGTTTTCAGCCATTGGTTCAGTAGGAATGGGTTCTTCCTCTTCTTCTTCCCGTGTAGGTTCCTCAAATATGTAAGGTTGCTCACCTAAAGGGTCTTTCAATTCACCATCATTGAAGAAGAGAGAAGGTTGACTGTTGGATGTAGTCGGGGTATTTGACAAGAATTTCCATGAATTGTCCCTATTCATACAAGGCATGAAAGGAAATGTTTTTGGGTTGGTTTTTGTAAGATATTTTTTTTTTTAAGCTGGAAAGTACTCTACAGAAAGGAAATTCTTGATTGAATGAAAAACCAGTAACAAGAAAAACTACTTGATGAACTGAAATTCTACTTGTAGAATGAAATTGTTGATTGAAGGAAGACTACTAACAGAAAAAAACTACTTGCTGAATTGAAATTCTACTTGCAGAATGAAAAGGAAAACAGATAATGACAACTGAAAGAAAGGAAGAAATTAGATTACTTTTGCAGAAATAAACTAATGGAAGAAAATTGAAGGCTACAAATAGAAGAAAGCAATAACCACATTCTACTTAAACACCTCCCCAGAAACGACACCGAAAAGTGATGAGCCTAGGTATTACAACAAGAATGCTACAACTCCCACGGCTACCAGCTTTACTTATCAACCCGGGGTTCATACAAACTTGGAGGTGACTGTGTTATATGCACAAGTAAAAGTGAAGGTACTGCCTGTTGTCACTACTCATCTGGCCAGAGACCCCAGGGTTCCGAGCCAGACTTCTATAGGGTCAGAAGAAGCTTAAATATTTGATGGAAGAAGAGCAAATCTATTCTAAGAGAGAGCTACTCTACTGCAGTAATGAAGAAAACAACATGTAATGCTAAACCACACCATAACCTAATTAACCAATTAAATAGTTATGCTAAGCAAAATTGCTAAATCAATCACTAACCTAATGCCACTATCTAAGTTGCAGAGGTAAAGAGCATCAAACTATACTAAGGTGTAAGCAAAGAAACTAAGCTAACTCAGTTTTCAAGCGAAAGAGCAATCGGAGGTCGAAATCAATGAAAGGAGGACGTAAGGACGCAGTAGCGCGTAGGGACCGTTGCATCGATCAACAAACAGAAGATGAACGATGGAGATCTTATCGTGAAGGCTTAAGTGACTAGATGGATGACTAGGGTGAATGCACAGGATGAACGACTGAGGTCTTATCGCGGAGGTTAAGTCAAGAGATGGACGGACAGGGTAACAAAGCGATGAAGGACTGAGATCTTATCGCGTGAATTAAGTCAAGTGATGGATGGATAAGATTATTCGGAGGATGGACGACGGAGATCATATTGCGGGAAAAAGAAACGTGCGGAAATGATGGAGTGGGTTTCTAAGGCAGTAAGTAGTTTCTCGCGCGCCCCAAAGGCCATAAGCGAAATTCTAAAATTTCACGTGATTAGCCTTACTGCGTGACACGTAACACGAGAAAACCAGTTTTCCAGCGTGCTCTCAGGTGGATAACGGTCGTGCAATAATCCGTGCGAGATTGCACGATAGCCATTGGATCAAGCAGGGCTGATCAACGGTGGATATTGGCCAAGCTAGTTGGCGATCAGGTGACGCAATAGCCGTCGGATCAAGAGACAGATCGATGGTGGAGATTAAAGCACATAAAGTAAGTGGAAGACTTCACGCAAGGCAACAGTTGGAGAAAATAATGAATCGGACAGTGATTGCGAAGGTTTGTTGTGGACCGGACGGCAACGAAGTGATGCATGAAGAACGTGCTGAAGGAGGTTTCAAAGGAGAACAACAAAAAAACTAGTGAGGGTGAACAAATAACTGCATCGAACAACAAACTCCATAGCTCATGCGAGAACCAAAACCCTGTGTTTTTGGGGTTGTTGAAGGGTCTCTTCCTCAAGTCATGGTCCCAAAGGGAGGAGATGAGGCCGAGACACCTGTGCACAACCTTATGGTGATCTTTTCTCCTAGCTAACCTGTAAATTGAAAGAAGGCACAAATGGAAGTAAACTACAGTAAATGCAGCTACTGAAGCAAATGAACATAAAAACCATGAATAATCTACGCTATATTGATGTAATGGAAATGAAGCTACTTAAGCAAATAAAACAGAAAACCATGAATCTACTTAAGCAAATGAACAAAACCAAAAATCTATGCTAGCATACATGTACAGTAAAGAGGAACTTTGGCTGCTCGGATTGAGCCCTAACCCAAGAGTTTCAGCCCTCTGAGTTAACTCAGAGCTGGCTCAAAACGAAACTCATTCTCATTATCAAAACCATGGATTACATAAAAAATTGTCACAAGTCTTGCAGCTCAGAAATAAAGTAGAGTTTTACAATTAGAACCTGAATCCTACTAAGGTCCTAAGCCTCTCTATTTATACATCTGAAGTCTCCAACGACTTCCTTCCAATCAGGGAGGCTAGGCTCCCCACTCAAGATAAACTGGTTTCCGTCACTTTCACTTGCTCGGCTGTCTTCTAGTCTTCAAAGTGATGAATGTTTGCACTCCGAGCTGATGGAGGAATATTCGAATGGAGGGGTAGTAAATGAGGAGGATTTACCTCCTATAATTACACTCCCTTGTCCCATTCGAGTTTTTACTAAGGTTTTCGCCACAGTTCCTTGCTTTTAACCTTTATTCCTTCATTCCTGCATTTTTCCTTGCTTTTATCCTTTATTCCTACATTACATGCACATTAGACCACAAAGCAAAATATCCAACTCTAACTCATCTCATAAACAAAATATAATCAAAATTATGCAATAAGTTGTGAGAATAGTTGGTTTGACTAAGCTAGGAGGTGAATTAATGCCAATTAAGGCCCATATAATTACCCAATGATGAGGCTCATCATCACCCCCTACTAAAAGTGTTGCTCATCCTCTGAGCAACTCAGTCAATGTCCATGTCCTTCATGGATCTGGTAGCCTCTTTGACATCCCATGCTTCTGTTGTGGTCTCTTCTTCTTGTTCATTGAAGTCTGCTTTCCTTTCTACTTCTTCCCACTGCCTCTTTTCCTCTTCTTCTTTTCTCCCTTCTAGCATCCCTAGGAGTGGTGGTGGACTGAGTTTTAGGCCCATCCAATTGACCTTCAACCTTTGTATTGATTTCTTATACACAGGTGTCCTGTTGAGTACCTCTCTCAACCTTTGAGGGAAGTGATATTTGCTGATCTTCAAGTTGTGTGGCAGTGTGTTCCATCTCCTTTAGCAAACATGTATATTATCATCTCTTAGCAGCCTAAACATATCCTCAAAATGTGAAATTGCTTGCTCTTGGGTAGAAAGATATCTAGGAGTCAGCTAAGGATCATTTGCAATTAGATTATGGGTACTGATTAGGGCCATGTGATTTGATTGTTCAGCTCTGATGAAAAAAAGGTTCATTTTGCTCTCTGGCCAATATTCTTTTCATCTCTGCAGCCCTTGACTTCTCATGGTTCATCGATGATGCCAAAGCCATTGATTTCAGATCTCCTAGCTCTGCATTAGGATCCCAAATATTCATGTCCATGAGGGCCATGTTGTGCAAGTAAAACTCAACCATTTTGGCCCTATCCTCTAGTGCACTTTGGTCACAAAGATCAATAAACTACCTGCAGTCCTGAAATGGCATGGCGCCCCTTTGTGCTAGTGTTTTAATTTGAAATTGCAGCCATTGTTTTATGAGGTAAAGAGCATAGGATTTAGCTGGCAATCTACGCTGGATGGCCTCTTTCTGTTCTTTCTCCTCTGTTTCAAAGCCTTCTTCCTCTTTGTTTTTCTTTTATGTTTCAATGCCTTCTTCCTCTTCTATTTCAACATCATCCTCCTTCTCTTCTGCTTCATCATGTTCCTTTGTGGGTTCTTCACCTTCTAAAAGGAATTTCCTTTTTTGCCACCTCACTATCTGCTTTGTCTTCTTTTCTCCATGCAATTCCTAGGGGAAGTGTGGTGACCCTATTGATGAAGTCTGGGGTGAGATCTACAGTGAGCCCTCTAACTATAACAGTGGCACGCATTCTGCTATGTGGAGAGAGGCAATGAGAAAACAGAGTTTCCTGTGTATGTAATCCACTAGCTTCTTAAAGGACTTCTAGTTCATTTACTTGTAAATGGGGATGGATTTTTAGATCCTAACTCTTTAGAATGGTGGCAGTGGACATTCTCTTGATATTCCCTCTTGAACCCCTCTCTGCCTATCCTGTAGACTGCCTCTGTGTATCCTGTAGGTTGCTCCTGTAGACTGTTCTTGTAGGAATTCTCTTGCAGGACGATGGATCCTTGCTTCCAGTGGGTGGCCAAAGTTATGAGAGCTACTTTGAGTGAGGGACTTTCAAGGAGGTGGAATGCATGAATGCATGCAAATGATGTTTTGTTTCCCTTTATACCACTTCATCATTCCCACTCCTGGTAATCAACTCCCACAGTTGTTAAATCCATAGTTAACCACTTCTTGTCCTTCTCCTCCTCTGTTCTTTGAGTTGACTGTAGCCATGTGTGAGAGGACACCCTGCTTTGTATGTGATGACTAAACGAAGGTGGCCAAGTTAACTGGCCACCTTTTCACTTACAAACCAACTACCTCTTAACCTTTACAACTTTTGATCAAATGATACATATGAGTGAGTGAGTGGGATACTTACTTATGGTCTTGATGCCATGCTGCAGTTGTCAAAGATCAGAGGTGTTGCATTGTCTATTTGCTTCATGGTCATTCTTCTTCCTCCTCTATTGTCTGCTGATGGTTTCTTGGCTGTTGTGGAGCTCTTGGATTACCACTTGGCAATGTTTGGTGTCTCCCTTAGAATTTCTTGATCATGTTGCTGGCTGGTGCTGTGAGGATGTTGTAATGAATGGATAGAGGAAGTAGGAGTGTGTGTGGATGCAGAGATGATGGTAATGGATGAGGTGATGGGTTAGATCATGTCTAGTATGAATTTTGGGGACCCAACCAATCTACCATTCAGGGGATCCTGTAGAAAACACAATCTTTACCTGAATTGAAGCAATGAAGTGAAAAACAAGGGAATTGATGGAGGGGTGCATAGTATGGAGTGGAGGAGATGAATATATGTGAGGTAGGGTTCCCTTGGGATCTTCTCTTTGCTCCTTGATTGTCTTTTTCACCCACCTGCAAATAGCATTATGTTATTATTATTATTATATATGTATGTATGTATGTATGTATGTACGTATGTATGTATATATATAAACACCTAGGCTACCTCAGAGAGGTTTTCACCCTAGATATCTGCCCTGGGAGCCTCAAGGAAGGTTTTCACCCAGGGATCTTCTTACTCTTTTTCATTTTTTCTCATCCTTGGGCCACCTCACTAGGTTTTCAACCCAAAGATGGGACTTAGGCGCCTCATGGAGGTTTTCACCTGAATCCTTATTCTTCTTTCACTTTTTCAGTGTCCTGATGAGGGAGGAGCTAGAAATGCTCCACCATCATCATTGTCTTATTAATATTGTCAATGAACTCTTGTTTTGATAAAAGCCTCTTGTACATTTTCAATCGGTGTCCAATAACAAGCAATGGAATGGTTTCTTCATCTATAGTTCTGATTTGCACTGAACCATTATCATTGCATCTTTCCACCACATAAGGTCCGAGCCATTTTTTCCTTAGCTTGCCCTTGAAGTCTTTATACCTAGAATCATATAACAATGCCTAGTCTCCCTCTTGAAATTCCTTCTCCTTGATATGTTTGTCATGCCAGATCTTCCTCTTAAGCTGAACTATCTCTGTATATAGAAGGGCCTGCATTCTGAATGCATCCAAGCCATTCAAATGCAACAATCTTTCTTTCTGTGCACGACTGAGATCCAAATCTAGTTGATCTGCCATCCTCAATGTGTTATGTTCAAACTCAATGGACAACAAAGCCTTTTCCCCATATACCAGCTCATAGGGTGTAAATCCAGTGGTGGTCTTCCATGTTGTATTATAGGCCCAAGTGGCCTCAACTAGTCTCTCTGCCCAATCCTTCCTGTTGCTGCTCACTACCTTGGTTAAGATGTTCTGCAGTGCCCTATTGGTCACCTCCACTTGCCCATTAGCTTGTGGATGATAAGGAGTGGAGTTCCTATGCTTGATTTGTGATGACTGAGCAGTTCTTCAATCATGCTGGAGGTAAACTAGCTACCTTGGTCTGTGGCTAGATCTCTATGGTACCCAAATTTGTAGAATACATTCTTCCTTAGGAACTCAGCCACCTTCTCTTCTGTTACTGCCTTAATTGCCTTGGTTTCAGCCCACTTAGTCAAATAATCAACACACACAATGATGTGTTGTTTTTGCTTTGAAGGAGGGTTGATAGGCCCAATGAAGTCCATGCCCCACTTATCAAATGGCTTGAAAGTCACTTAAGGTTGTAGGGGCATTTCATCTCTTGGAGTAGTCTTTCCCATCCTCTGGCACCGATCACATTGACTAATGTACTTTTTCACATCTTGATGAAGAGTAGCCCAATAATAGCTTGCTTGCAACACTTTGAATGATGTCCTCTTTGTTGCAAAGTGACCTCCACGAGGCCCATCATGACAGGTCAAAAGGATATCAAAGACTTCCTCTTCCCTTACACACCTTCTCAAGATTTTATCTGGGCCAAGTTTGAATAGATTGCCCCCAATCTGGGTGAAGGGGGCACTTTTCCTGACTATCTTGCTCTTTTCCTTGGAGGGCAAGTTTGGTGGGAACCGTGTCGATACCAAATAGTTTGCTATATTAGCAAACCATGGGGAGAGAACTGAAATAGCAAACAAATGCCCATTTGGTAACTGGTCATCCACCATTCCTTCTTCACCTGCAGGCAGATTCATCCTAGATAGAAATTCTGCAACAACATTTTCCTTACCAGGCTTATCAACAATAGTTAGATAAAACTCTTGTAATAAAAGCAACCATCTTATAATTCTAGCATTCACATCTGGTTTGTTCATTAAATATTTGATTGCAGCATGATCAATATGCACAAATGTTTGATAGCCTGTAATGTAGTGTCTAAATTTGTTAATGAATACACAACAACTAGGAGTTCCTTTTCGGTCACAATATAGTTTAGCTCAACCTTTGACAGGTTCTTACTGATGAAATAGATGGCATAGGGCAATTTCTCCTCTTCCCGACCTAAGGTTTCTCATATGGCTTTGTGTGAGGCATCAGCATGAATATGAAAAGGGAGGGCCCAATTTGGGCCTCTAAGGATTGGTGCAATGGTTAACTTACCCTTTAGAATGTTTAAGGCCTCTTGACAACTCTTTGACCATATAAACTTAGAATAACAACCCAAACAAAGGAGAGGCCAACTTGCTGAAGTCCTTTATGAACCTTTGGTAATATCCAGCTAACCCTAAGAAACACCTGACATTTCTCTGCTTTTGTGGAGGTGGGACCCTTTTGATGATTGCTATTTTGTTTGGGTCCACCTGCAGTCCTTGTTGAGATATTGAATGACCTAGCATGGTCCCTTCAGTCATTAAGAATTCACATTTTTCTAGATTGAGAGACACGTTCATTTCAATGCAGTTGTGCAATACTTTTCCTAGGTTAGTCAGGGCTTCTTGAAAATCACAACCATAAGGTGTAAAGTCATCCATATAGATTTCCACAGCATCATGTACTAATTCAGCAAAAATACTCAAGACTGCTCTCTGGAACATGGCAGGAGCATTGCATAGGCCAAAGGGAAGGACCCTATAGGCAAATGTACCCCAAGAATAGGTGAATATGGTCTTATCCTGGTCTTCTAGGCAGATTTGGATTTGGTTGTACCCACTGAGTCCATATAGGAAAGAAAAGAACTTCTTCCCTGCCAGGACACCTAGTACTTTGTCAATGAAGGGTAGGGGGAAATGATCCTTCTTTGTGGCTTTGTTCAACTCCTTGTAATCTACACAAATCCTCCACTTACCATTTTTCTTGGGAACTAACACTAAAGGAGAGACCCACTCACTGTGTAAGATATGGTAAATGAATCCTGCATCTAACAGTTTTTGCAGTTCTTCTTTGACTATGTCTTAAAGAGTTAGATTCATCCTCCTTTGTGGTTGCTTGACTGGCTTACAACCTTCTTTGATGTATATGTGGTGAGTATACACTGAGGGGTGTACTCCCTTCGTTTCCTTGTAACTCCAAGCAAAGGCTTCTAGGTTATCTCTCAACATGTTGCATAGCTTTTCCTTTTCTAAAGCAGAAAGAGATGGATTAAATTTCAAAGTTTTCTCTAGGTGAAATTCTATGGTTTTGACACTGAGTGGGTTGGAATTGGCCAAGTATACGTCAATTCGATGATTGTTCTAGGTTTCCTTTACTTGTTCTTCTAATGGTAATGAACTAGGAGTTCGACTTTGGAGCAGGTGTTCAATTAAGTCATTGTCATCTTGTTATCCTCCTCCTATGGTTGTTCCAAAACATAAAGTTGGGCAGAATAAACCTCATCTTCTTCCTCCTCCTTCAACCATAAAGGTAAATCATGCTCCAGGGAAGGTTGAGCAGGAAGGTATAGGACTAACTGTTTGGACATATGCCCATTCTTGATGGTCATATTCCTAGCTCTGCAGCTAATGTAAGTATCAGTTGTAGCCGCCTCCCAAGGATGAGAGGGTAACCAGTAAGCTTTGCCTTAGGCTGGAGAAATAGGAAATCTGTAGGGTACTCCCAGGAGTCAATAGAGACCATCACATCCTCCACAATTCCCTCAGGGGTGACTGTGGAACGGTCTGCAAGTTGCAGAAATGTTGTGGTCTTCCTCAATGACTCTTGGAGGTTGAGCTTGAGCATGGTGTCCTTGGTCATCACATTAATGTCAGCCCCAAGATCAATCAAAGTGTGTGGGACAATGGTGCCATTGATCTGCACATCTACTACAGGGCTTCCAGGGTCCAAATATTTTGGACATATTACTTGCCCCAGCATTAAGTCAGACAACTGCCCAATGACATTAATGGTAGAGGCATCCCTTTTTCTTCTTCCTGGATGCTTGAAGCAGTTCTCCTTAATCAAGTTATTGTAAATGGGAACATCTCTGATTACTTGGAGAAGGGGGATATTTACACACAGATTTTTCAATTCTCCTAGAAGTCCAGTTTCTTCTGGGGTAGGTTGGTGTGGTTGGGCTAATCTCTCATGAAAGGGTCTATTTACTTTAAGGTTTCTTTCCTCTCTTTCTACCTCAACCTCCCTCTGTGGAGAGGGAGGTTGGTTGTCAGGGATAATTCTCCCAGATCTTAGGTTGATCTCCTGGATTTCTACAGCATAAAGCTAGGTATGATGTCTCTCCACTGTAGACTTGTTGAGCTTGCCTATTGTTCAGGTTCGGATTTGGCTGGGCAAGCATCTAGGGTTGCTTAGGTGGAGCAGAGTGTAAGAGTCATGGTTGGGTAGGTGGTGGAGGCAATAGGGCTGGAACATTGTTGAATTGGGGCCTCCACCCCTGGAGTGGGGTATTCCACTGATGTTGTGGCTGAACATAAGGTTGAAATGACTGGTTGGCTGGCTAGGAATGATTTTGAGATGTATATGTAGAATTTCCCATTGTAGATCAAGAATTATGCAATATACTAAAGCAAAATACAAGATCTACTTCTACAACAAACTTGGGGAAGCTTAATCGATTTTGAGCAAGATCAAATAGAACACATATAACTAAGAATGAGAAAGCAATCACACATGAACACATAAGAATACTCTAGGGAAAGCCTCAGCTAAAAACCTCGATCTCTGTATTATCACACAAGTGGAGATATGTTCAAATTACACAAAGCATTAGCTCACAAGCTATTTTGCTCTCAGTACAATCCAACTGCTGCTCATAAACAGTTAAAGGCTTCTCACAAATCTTCTCCTTTGCCCTCCAAGCCTCCTATTTCCTTGCACAGTTTCTCCTGGGGTCCAATGCTGCCACCTGTGTGAATTCACCTCTCGCACAACTCACTAAACTCAGAAGTAACTGCGCAATCCTAAAGGAGATAATTCCTTCTGCATGGATGAGTTCCCTATATAGGAAAAATCCTCCAACTGATAATACATTGTCCCTTCCTCTGATCTCAACTGGGTGTCTGACTAAACTGACATGCATGAGTTATTTATGAGAGAATATTCAGTTACCTAAAGTGCACCAGTTACATGCATGCATGAATTAACTAACTAAATTCACAATTAGTTCCACAAACTGTTGGAACTAATCTAATTAGACTTAACTCAGTTAACTGAGCTAACTAATTACAACTCAAAGTACAACTCATCCTGATCACTCTAATTAAGGGATAACTTCCTTAATCAAAGGGAAAATTGTTGCATGTCTTCACATAGACTTCATGTTTGATTTTCTCCAACTAATTAACTCAAGATGAGTTAATTAATTATTTTACAAACAGCTACTAAGATCAAATTCGAATTTTAATTCTCAATTTTAGTTCAGGGAGTAACTAAAATTGGAATCTATCCCGAAATACTATTTATAGCAATGTTATTATTAGCATTTCCATTTTTATATTCCTTGTTGCTATGTCCAACACTGGTACCTGAAATTCTATTTATAACAATGCTATTTTTAGCATTTATTGTTGTTATTTCCAACACTCCCTCTCAACGAGAAAGGCATTCAACTTGAACCCGATCCTGAACCTTTGGAATGTTCTACATGCAACACTTCTCCCAAGTGTTGTTGCTCCAGCAACTCTAGAAACAATAAAAATCTCCCAACTGACCTCCTTGTTGGGCTAGAAACACCCTCTGATGCTGAAGCTCCCTTTGCCACTGACAAGTGCTCCCTCTGTGACCTCTGAGCTGCCGCAACACTCCATGCATATTGCACCATTGCACACCTCTCTGTGCCATCATGCACTGGTGCAACACTCATGTGCCTCTCGCATTGTTGCAGCCTGCTAGCTCTGTCGTGTCTTGGGATTCCTGCACTGTACCTCTCTCTGCCGCTCCGTCCACATCTGCCTCTATCCACTCAGCCAGTGCTGCTACTCCTCGTCGGGGCTCCCGTAGCAAGGTCTAATCAAAGAGGTTGGGTACCTCAATGATCCTGCCCCTATTCCAGCCTTCTTGGGATTGTCACTCCACATCGCCCCACCTTCGACCTGGAGGAGGGATTCCTCCTATTGGAGGTCTCTGCACGAGTGGATGCCTCCACTCGATTTTGTCTTGACTTCTCCAATTGTGGGTGCTCCACAACCTCCTGAAGCTGCTTCACCAATTGTGGCTCCTTCACAATTGTCAGAGACTTCTTTTGGCATTGCATGTTGAGAGGTAATGTACTCTCCCTCTCAACCACAAAGTCTGCAACAATTGCCTTGCTCCTTAAGGCTTTGCATGCATCTTGAACCTCAAGAGAATATAGGTTCTTGACTCATGAACTGATCTGCTTCACCTGTCTCGTGGTGATGTGTCTAAGGAAAACCTTTCCCTTACTGAAGACTACATCATAGCTTTTGTCTTCCAGAATTGCGATTAATACCAAGTTTTTCTTCAGTCCTGGCACATGCTTCACATCTGTCAAGGTAATGCGAGCTCCATGCTCCCTCTAAGAAACAACTGTACCAACTCTTGAGACACTATATTTTTCATCATTACCCATCTCTATGAGTATCTGGTGATCTTTCTCCTCCAAGGTTCTGAACAAACTCTTATTGCCGGTCATGTGGAATGAAGCTCCACTGTCATGAAACCAACCACATCCCACCATGGATGAAACCATGCATGTGATGAGGGTGAAATCCAGCTCGAACTGTGAGGCCAATGCCTCACCTTTTGATCCTTCCTTGGTTCCCTTATTGGATTTCTTCAATGGACAATTTGTAGCAAAATGGCCCACCTCATGACAATGAAAGCATCACGCTTTCGATTTGTAAAACTTCTTCCCACCATAGGAAGAACTCGATTTGGGATGAGAATCCTTCTCCTTCCCTTTCTTTGCCTTACCCACTAAGGCACAATTTTCTTCATCCTCCTTGGATGAAGAACCATCTCTGGTTCTTCTTCTTATCTCCTCCTGCATCAGATCTGATCAAAGTCGTTCCCAATCTGACAGTTTCTCTCTTCCATTTACCGAGTCTTGGTAGCTATGCAAGCTCTTAGGAAGACCAAGGAGAGCAAGACTCACCATGTCATCGTCAGTTGTCGTGATTCCTACACTTCCAAGCTCATCCCTACAGGTGGTGAGCTTGTTCATATATGTAGAGATCGCGTCGCCCTTTTCACACTTGATTTTCCGAAGCATGTCTTTCAGCGCCAGCTTCCTCTGATCGTTGTTGTTCTGATATAGATTTTTCATTGTTTTCCACATTGAAAATAGTGTCTCCTTCCCATGGAGACTTGAGACTATGTGGTCTCAAATTCCCTCCAGAAGGATTCTCCTCACTCTAGCCACACATTTCTTCCATTCCACCAATTTTGTAGCATTAGCTACTACCAGCTTGGGGACTTCTTAATCAATGAAGTCCTTTAGACCATTGCCCTCTAATACTGCTTCCACGCGATATTTCCAGGCTATATAATTCGAGCTGCCATCAAGGGCATACTTGAGTCTTAGATAGTTGAATGCCATTGGTGAAATTGGAGATATGATAAGAATTCGAATTCTATAATCAGGAACTCCAACCTTCGAACTTCTTCCTTCTTTGTATATTGTTCTTTGCATTGATCGCCTTCGCTCTAATACCATGTAGAATTTCCCACTGTAGATCAACAGATTATGCAATATACTAAAGCAAAATACAAGATCTACTTCTACAACAAACTTGCGGAAGCTTAATCGATTTTGAGCAAGATCAAATAGAACACATATGACTGAGAATGAGAAAGTAATCACACATGAACACACAAGAATTCTCTGGGGAAAGCTAAAAACCCCAATCTCTGTATTATCATACAAGTGGAAATATGTTCAGATTACACAAAGCATTAGCTCACAAGCTATCCTCCTCTCAGTACAATCCAACTGCTACTCATAGACAGTAAAAGGCTTCTCACAAACCTTCTCCTCTGCCCTCCAAGCCTCCTATTTCCTTGCGCAGTTTCTCCTGGGGTCCAATGCTACCACCTGTATGAATTCACCTCTCGCACAACTCACTAAACTCAGAAGTAACTGCACAATCCTGAAGGAGATAATTCCTTCTGCATGGATGAGTTTCCTATATAGGAAAAATCCTCCAACTGATAGTACACTGTCCCTTCCTCTAATCTCAACTTGGGTCTCTGACTGAATTGACATGCCATGAGTTATTTATGAAGAATATTCAGTTATCTGAAGTGCAGCAGTTACATTGCATGCATGCATTAACTAATTGAACTCACAATCAATTCCACAAACTATTGGAACTAATCTAACTGGACTTAACTCAGTTAATTGAGCTAACTAATTAACAACTCATCCTGATCACTTTAATTAAGGGATAACTTCCTCAATCAAAAGGAAAACTGTTGCATGTCTTCACATAGACTTCATGTTTGATTTTCTCCAACTAATTAACTCAAGACGAATTAATTAATTATTTTACAAATAGCTGCTAAGAATCAAATTCGAATTTTAATTCTCAATTTTAGTTCAAGGACTAACTAAAATTGGAATCTATCCCGAAATACTATTTATAGCAATGTTATTTTTAGCATTTCCATTTTTTCATTCCTTGTTGTTCTGTCCAACACTGGTACCTGAAATGCCATATATAGCAATGCTATTTTTAGCATTTCTTGTTGCTATTTCCAACAATATAGGACCAAGGAGGGGGTGTAGACCAGGAAGGATGAGTAGGGGATCCCCAAGAAGGTATAGCTGTGGTTTGGTTGGGTTTGTAATATGCATGGGATGACCCTTGCATACCCTACTGGTATGGTCTAGGCCCAGGAGGTATCCTTTGGTTGATGTAGCAAAGCTGCTCAGTGACCCCTTCAACTCCTTGATATACAACTTTGAGTCCAGGTAAAGAAGGGCACTTGTCTGTGGAGTGGTTTTCTTCATAGACTGAGCAAATCTTAATATAGTTCAATGGACATTCGTTCTTAGGATGCCTCCTGGTGCATCTATGACAAAAGATGGTCAGGGATCTTTCTGCTTCCTCTTGCTTCCTTTTGATGTTCATGGTGTCCAGTTGCAAGGCAAGGGATTGCATCATATCACTTTTGAATCTTCCAACGTATTTCTAATTTCACCCTTGATGGATGAATTGGAGGATGATGTACTAGCCATAGGTTGACTACCCCTACCGATTTTCCTGGTTGCCCTATAATGGTTTCTAAAGACAGTCTTAATATCCTCATAGGGTAATTGGTAGATATCTCCTCCTGCTATCATATGTAATGTATCCAAAAGATCCTCCCTTACTCCTTTAAGCAGGACCAACTTTAGTGACTCAGGGTCAAGTGTGCACCTGACCCTTTTGTAACTGAGCTGGAATCTTTCTTCATAGTATTCTAAGGGTTCATCCTGGCCTATGGTCATCCTGAAAATCTCTTCTTTAGTGTCCTTTGACCTACAACAGTCCCTATATTTGTTGTTAAAATCCTGTTGCATCTGAGCCCAATTTGTGATGCTACCTCCAGGTAAACCCATGAACCAGCGAAATGCTGCATCCTTGAGGGTAGATGGAAGTAGTTTTAAATTTTGCTCATCATCTATATTGTCATAGGTTTGGCATATAACAACAAACTCAAATAGGAAAGTGTGAGGGTCCTCTGTGGTCAAGCCATGGAAATGAGGTAGAGCAGAGGGGCTTATATTATTCATCTTATTGTCCCCATTGGTTTCCCTGATGGGGAAGGCACCCTCAATTCTCTCTATTTCCTCTGTCATTTCAGTTTTTAGCCATTGGTTCAGTAGGAATGGGTTCTTCCTCTTCTTCTTCCCATGTAGGTTCCTCAAATATGTAAGGTTGCTCACCTAAAGGGTCTTCCAATTCACCGTCGCTAAAGAAGAGAGAAGGTTAATTGTTGGATGCAGAGGGGGTATTTGACAAGAATTTCCCTGAATTGTCCCTATTGCTATGAGGCATGAAAGGAAATGTTTTTGGGTTGGTTTTTGTAAAGTACTCTGCAGAAAGGAAATTGTTGATTGAATGAAAAAACACTAATAAGAAAAACTACTTGCTGAATTGAAATTCTACTTGCAGAATGAAATTGTTTGATTGAAGACTACTGACAGAAAAATACTACTTGTTGAATTGAAATTCTACTTGCTCAATGAAAAGGAAAGCATATAATGAAGATTGAAAGAAAGGAAGAAACTAGATTACTTTTGTAGAAATAAACTAATGGAAGAAAATTGGAGACTAGAAATAGAAGAAACCAATAATCACATTCTACTTAGACACCTCCCTGGCAACGATGCCAAAAAGTGACGAGCCTAGGTATTGCAACAAGAATGCTGCAACTCCCAGGGCTACCAGCTTTACTTATCAACCTGGGGTTCATACAAACTTGGAGGTGACAATGCTATATGCACAAGTAAAAGTGAAGGTATTGCCTGTTGTCATTGCTCATCTAGCAAGAGACTCCAAGGGTTCCAAGCCAGACTCCTATAGGCTCAGAAGAAGCTTAATTCTTTGATGGAAGAAGAGCAATCTATTCTAAGAGAGAGCTACTCTACTGTAGTAATGAAGAAAACAACATGTAATGCTAAACCACACCATAACCTAATTAACCAGTTAAAAAGCTACGCTAAGCAAAATTGCTAAATCAATTGCTAACCTAATTCTGCTATCTAAGTTGTAGAGGTAAAGAGCATCAAACTATACTAAGGTGTAAGCAAAGAAACTGAGCTAACTCGGTTTTCAGGTGGAAGAGAAATTAGAGGTCGAAATCAATGAAAGGAGGACGTAAGGATGCAGTAGCGCATAGGGACCTTTGGATCGATCGATGAACAGAAGATGAATGGCAGAGATCTTATCGCGAAGGCTTAAGTGACTAGATGGATGAACAGGGTGAACGCACAGGATGAACGACTGACGTCTTATTGTGGAGGTTAAGTCAAGAGATGGACGAACAGGGCAACGAAGCGATGAACGACTGAGATCTTATCACGTGGATTAAGTCAAGAGATGGACGAACCAGATTAACCGGAGGATGGATGACGGGGATTGTATCGTTGGAAAAAGAAACGTGCAGAAATGATTCAATGAGTTTCTAAGGCGGTAAGTAGTTTCTTGCGCGCCCTCAAGGCCATAAGCAGAATTTTGAAATTTCACTTGATTGGCCTTACTACGCGACACGTAGCATGAGAAAACCACTTTTCACGCATGCTCTCAGGCGCATAATGGTCGTGCAATAATCCGCGCGATATTGCGTGATAGTCGTTGGATCAAGCAACGCTAATCAACGATGAAGATCGGCTAAGCTAGTTGGCGATCGGGTGACACGATAGCCGTCAAATCAAGAGACAGATCGATGGTGGAGATTAAAGCGCATAAAGTAAGTGGAAGATTTCATGCGTGGTAGCAGTTGGAGAAAATAATGAATCAGACGGTGATTGTGAAGGTTTGTTGTGGATCGGACAGCGAGGAAGTGATGCATGAAGAATGTACTGAAGGAGGTTTCAAAGGAAAACGTCAGAAAAACCAATGAGGGTGAACAAATAACTGCATCGAACAACAAACTCCATAGCTCATGCGAGAACCAGAAACCTGTGTTTTTGGGGTTGCTGAAGGGTCTCTTCCTCAAGTCATGATCCCAGAGGGAGGAGATGAGGCCGAGACACCTGTGCAAAACCTTATGGTGATATTTTCTCCTAGCTAACCTGTAAACTGAAAGAAGGCACAAATGGAAGTAAACTACAGTAAATGCAACTAATGAAGCAAATGAATAGAAAAACCATGAATAATATACACTATACTACTGTAATGAAAATGAAGCTACTTAAGCAAATAAAACAGAAAACCATGAATCTACTTAAGCAAATGATCAAACCCATAAATCTATGCTAGCATACATGTAAAGTAAAGAGGAGCTTTGGCTGCTCGAGTCAGGCCCTAACCCAAGAGCTTCAGCCCTCTGAGTTAACTCAGAGTTGGCTCAAAACGAAACTCATTCTCATTTTCAAAACCATGGATTACATAAAACACTGTCACAAGTCTTATAGATCATAAATAAAGTAGAGTTTTACAATAAGAATTCGAATCCTACTGAGGTCCTAAGCCTCTCTATTTATACATCTGAAGTGTCCAACGACTTCCTTCCAATTAGGGAGGCTAGGCTCCCCACTAAAGATAAACTAGTTTCTGTCACCTTCACTTGCTCGGTTGTCTTCTTGTCTTCAAAGTGATAGTTGTTTGCACTCTGAGTTGATGGAGGAATATTCGAATGGAGGGGTAGTAAATGAGGATGATTTATCTCCTATAATTACTCTACCTTGTCCCATTCGAGTTTTTACCAAGGTATTTGCCATAGTTCCTTGCTTTTACCCTTTATTCCTTTATTCTTGCATTTTTCCTTTCTTTTATCCTTTATTCCTTCATTGCATGCACATTAGACCATAAAGCAAAATATCCAACTCTAACTCATCTCATAAACAAAATATAATCAAAATTATGCAATAAGTCGTGAGAATAGTTGGTTTGACTAAGTTAGGAGGTGAATTAAGGCCAATTAAGGCCCATATAATTACCCAATGATGAGGCTCATCACGAGACTTCTTCAAAGTCTTAACAACTGGAGTGAAAACACGATCTCTCTCATACTCAAAGAATATTGTTTCTCTCATCACTAGTCACAGACAAGCTTATTTCAAATTTTCTTATTTGCATGCTCCCTCTTAAGCTCAAACCTTCAAATCTCGATTATGGGACAAATCCTTTTGTCACAAGCTTTGCTTCATTCTTCCACTTCTTCTCCCTCTATTGCCAGATCCATTGAACCTTCAATACGTACATAGAATCCTCGCTAGGAGGCCATGGAAGAACAACTTTTGAGAAGAATGTCAGTTCCCTCTTGATCAGGTCTTTCTTGCATCAACTTCATCCACAATGTCATCTTGATGTCATATATTCCTTACATGAACTAAGATTTGTTTCTTTAGTGGAAATGACCAATTCAAGATTTTGTTGCTTGCAAGGGCTTATAAGCCCTAGATTTTCAATTTCATAACCAAATGTCAAGAATTCTAGAATCGACATGCCCTTCACATATCCAACATTGTCAACAATCAATCAAGAGAGCCCAATGACGATATGCTTCCTTTAAGTCATTCTAGCAGTAGTATTTTATTCATATGAGCTTGGCTTTCGTTTCAATGTACAAATAATAACTTCATCATTTTTAAATAGTAGATGGAAGATATATTTCCTGCATCAATACTTTCTCTGCAAAGAAGCATTCAATGTCTTTAATCATTTGTGTCCTTAACTTGTCATAGTGTAGGGTTTGCAAATGACTTTATCAAGAAAGATTTAGAACTTCTAAGCTAGAAGAGGGACCCAACCTTTCCTTTTGACCCAAGATATTTGAGCCAACTAAGTGACCTTAAAAGTTTCATCTTTAAATTTTGCAGGGTTAATTGCCAGGCTTCTTCAATTCAACAATTTGATATTTTGGGCTCAGGTAATCTTATGATAAATTCTCCCTTTGTTTCCAAATACATCATCATGATTCTCAAGAGGTAGTTCAACATATTTTTCACTGTAAGCGGGCTTTCTTCAAAGGTATACTTCAAATATACTTTCAAAAATCATTTGCAACGTAAAGTTTATGACATAGTAACATTTTTCAAAGAACGCATGTGTTCAATACTTGAATCTAAGCAAAGGTCGCAAACTTTCCTTATGTGGTTGTGATATGATCCACAGCTTGCATAATAGAGTTGTCATTACTCTAAAGCATAAGCTTTACAATCTTTCTTGTAGGTTTGAATTCCCATGACTAATTCAACATTGTGTAGCATTAATTCTTCCTTTGGACATGTATTGGTCATGAGGTTCATAAGGATACTTCAAGCTAATTTATTAGTCCAAGTTGAGACATTTTCTTGATGTCTTCGAAAACTTCACAAAGGATGACTTTGATAGCAATTTTAGAGTGACATCGTTTCAGATTCTTATGAGATTAAGGGAATCAATTTCATACCTTTAAAGATCATTGTTGTAGATGGATTTTTAGAGTGGAATGATATAAATATGATCACAAGATTGTGTAGGACCATTTCTTGTAGACAAGGTATGTTATGCATGGAAACCTTTATCGAGCTCGAGTTCATTGCAAATGCATCTAGGCTTTTGATTGCAAGAAAGTATCGAGTCATCTCTTATACCTTTATAGATAACTTCAATATTATTCAATATTCTTCCATCTTATCATCTCCTTGTAGTCACTTTAGTGTCAAGATCCTCAACCTTGGATATAGAAATCGTTATGCTCATGGCTGAGAACAATCTACTCCAAGGACTCTGCCTTCTAAGACATTAATCAAATCACAACAATATTAGCACCAAAACAAATAGTATTCTAAGGTTATTTTAGAAGAATCTCGACCTTCAGATAAAGTGAGAATTGCTTTGAAGCTAAGGTTTGATATGAGGTTACTCAACATCTATAGTAGGTCTACAGACTTCAAACTTTTATTATTGTTGTAGTGTGCTCACAAACACTTCAAAATTTGCCATAATTATGAGATCGAAGGAAATATTGCTTGTTGGCAGAGATTTTTCTTCTTATGCTTACTCTTTCAAATGATACTAGGTCGATTGGATTGTCATATGCACAATCTATAGATTGATCTCTCATGATACATGAGATATCCAGGGGATAAAAGCTTCTAAACTTCCCGATGATAAACCTTTTGGCTTCCTAAAATTGCTTCACACTTTTGGAGCTTTTGGTCCTCTAAGATAGATCTGAGCTCTTAGAAGAACTTTGATTTCACCCCACATATGCACAAATGTTCGGTATCATTCCTAAGGTTTCTCGAACTCTAGTAGAGATTGATTTAAGGGATTGAACTTGATTTATCTTCTTTGACTTTGTAGCCAATTATTCATATTAGGGCTTTCTACAAAGTTGCTCACTCATATATTTCACAATTCTTGAGCACAAAGAGTTCTTTAGTGCATTGACCAACGTCATGCATTCTTGTGAACTTGTGCCTAGACATATCAAAAACCACAAGTAATTGTAAGTTGACCCCTTATTGTCAGCATTTTCGATTTTAAGGCCATGACTTTTGAAACAAAAATAACTTGTTTCTACTGGATTTGATCCCTAATCTAAGGTGCCTCAATCTTTAGCTTTGTTGGTAGATAGACATCAACTCATTTCTTGCATAGGCTTAGATGTGATCTTCAACTTCCTTGCTTCACCAAAGTTGTGATACCATGTTGTAAAAAATAGAGTGCGAAAGATACAAGCACTATTTCTGAATCATTGTTAATTATTTGTGAATATATTAGTATTCTTTTAGCATTCAATCTTATTCATCAAACAATTATACTTAGAAAGTCAAACCAATAACAATGAAAGCAAAGTAGAGATCATGATGCACAAGAACAAGACACAAAGTTTAACCTCGGAAAGCCTACTAGGGGTAAAAACCTAACAATCCTTTCCTTAGAATGAACTTTCAACAAGACATAAAGTTCATAGACAAACTGACCAGAAAGATGACCATTCACAAGTGCCAAGCCAACCTTTCTATGTGCCAAGATAATATGCCTTAGTTTAGTCCTATAATGATGTTCACTTTAGGTCTCTAAGGGAGTGGAAGTTTTTCTTCTATCTTAGGCAAAGTTCATATAGAACTTCGCATTAACATCACAAAACTTCACATTGTATGAGCCACAACACTTCACATTAGCTTAGAGATGTATTAGCCTCTGAATTTCACATTGTCTTAGTAATGTATTAGCCACAGAAATTCGCATTCGCATCACAAAAATTTTGTCTTCAACTCAACCTTCCTTTTGATCATTTAAGCAAGGTGAGACGATGAATTATAAGCCTATGTCTATGATTTCCTTGACTTCTTATATTCTTCGCATAAAACAGAGATGAGAGGTGATTCGATGCATATTATGGAGAAGCTCAAATGGGCTATATATATAGCCTTTCTTTATTACGAATGGTTGTCTCTTCGTATCCTTTCCGAATGAGTGTCTCCTCTTATCCTTTCAAATGGGTGTCTTTTCATATCCTTTCTAGACTTTTCTTTTGATAAATAAATGGCATGAAGAACATGTTTAAACAAGTAACAATAATTTTCTTTTGCGTTTTTACATAGTATTACAAATACATCAAGGATTATGAAGATCGACCATAACTACTTTCTTTCACAAATACAACCTCAAAATTAAGTGTTCCCTCGACCCTGTGATTGAACTGCAAAATTCGCAGTGCCACTAATAAGTTGATATACCATCTTGCCTTATATCCATACCAAACTACAATCTTCGAGTCATTACTTTCTGCTTCAATTTCAATGCATACCTGTGGTGTACCTCCATCTGACCAAATACTTGATTTCAGAGCTGATTTCACTACAATGGTCATTGATCTCCATTAAATATATATACCTGAAGCATGTTTGTAATTATTTAGTTGTGTGGATATCTAAATATACCTCCTCCTTGCATTTATTAACAACAAGACCACTCTTACATATGTCTCACCTTACCCATTGTTGATGAACCTTCTCACCTTATGGATGCCATAGTCTAGATCCTAATAAGAGGATATAGCCACCATTTGGGAAGGTAATTATTTTGAAGTTTCTCGAGGTGAGGGAGTGGGTTGACGCTATGATGTTGGGCCACTTGCCTCATTAGTTCTCCTCTACTAACATTTAATTCAAATAATTCTCCAGACCTTCGATTATTAATTACTTGGATCATGGAATAGGAGAATAAGAGGCATCCATTTTTTGCTTAATGAATATTCCTTGTTCTAAGATTGCTCCCTTATTTGCCAAGGCATTTGCCTTTGAGTTTAGATGCCTTTTGATATGATAAAATTCAATTCTTTCAAATTTGCCCAATCGAATTTGTATTCTTTGTAACGTAGCGCATTAACTTGATTAACATTTCCTTGGAGCTTGTAAACATGTTGAATGAATATCATCGAATCCCCAAATACCAATAGTTGCTAGATATTCCTTGAGATCGCTAACTTCAATTCTCGCCACAATGGTTAAATTTTGGCTTGACTATTAGAAATGATTCCTAACCCCTATGCATATTGTAACTCAATTTCATCGTCGAGGCGATAGATAACCCCTTCTGCTCCAACCTCCCCTTGTATGTATTATGATTTAATAAAATAAAAAAAAAAAAAGAATATTTATATGTGAAATCTATATAAAAGATATTATTAAGAGTCAATATAGATCCATCTACCAAGCAGAGGAATCAAATCTCTCTAAAGTGCGAACCTTTTTTCAAAATTTGCACTAAAAATGAGGTTTATATCTAAAGAGATTTGATCCTTCTAGGCTCTTAGAAAATTTAAAGTTAAAATGAATTTATGCTAATGTTTTGTGAAACAAAGATAGTTTATAAGACATTGTTTACATCAAACATTAACTTTAAGATAAATTCTTTTAAATAACCTCCTCAATAAGGTGTTACATTACTACCGTTACTACCTTGATCAACAAAAAATAAAATATACCATTAACTTCTATAAATTTTAATGAGCAAAAAGTAAAATATAATATTAACCTCTACCAACCTTGAATCCATTTAAGATAATCTTATAATAAAAATAAATAGATAACACATCTAAATCCTAGATGTATAGTAATCAAATCCTACCCTGGTCTACCTAAGTCTAGTTTGTTGGAATTGTAGATGTTACCCTTGGAGGATGAGACTTGGGATAGGGCCTATTGCAGAAGGTAGAGACATAATTTGTCTCACAGAAACTCATGAATATGATGGTTGTAAAACTCCTACATTTGATGGTTATTTGAAATTAGCAGTTTGGAATGGGGCAAAAATAAATGGCAAAGGGTATGGAGGAATACTAGTTTTAGTGAAAGAAAAGAAGGTCGTCACATTAAATTAGTGAAAGAAGATACAAATAAATAGTATTTATGGTTCAAAATAACAAAGAATGAGAATCACATAAGAATTGCACATGCTATTTCGCACCTCAAGTCTAAAAAACTTACCAAAATAAGGGGCTAGATAACAAAGACCCATATGCAACTTTAAAGCAAGATATTGTTGTATGTTCTTAGCAGGGAGAAGTTCTTTTAGTGGGAGATTTCAATGCTAGAACAACAAATCAACAAGCTAGTATTTTTTGTTGTAAAGAGGATCACAATCCTATCTGACTCATTGAAGAGGAGAATCCCCAATGGTTGAGATGTTCAAAAAATGACAAAGTTAGCAATCATTTTGGAGAGGAGTTGCTCACATTGTGTGGTGCTTTCAACTTAATTATTTGCAAAGGTCTAGATAGATGGAAAAGGTCTGGGAAGTTCACTTACAACACATACAATGGGGCAAGTGTTGTTGACTATGTCATTTGTTCATAAAGCTTAATAGGAAAGATAGATGAAGTTAAGATTGGAGAGCATATGTGAGACTTAAAATTAGACCATAACCCAATTTATATAAAGCTATTGGAAAGCATATGTGAGACTTAAAATTAGACCATAACCCAATTTATATAAAGCTATATTGGTTAGAAGAAAGACAACATAGGAGGAAAACCCAATGTTCTTGAGAACAATATTAATGGGCAAAATTCTCCTAACCTAAAAAAATTGCACTATCTTCAAAACAATGATAGAGAGATCAATTCACAAAGGGAAGAGTGATTCATTTTTAATTTTTTTTTATTCATTTTCCTACTGGTTTTATTTTGTTTCATTTTCCTAGATAAATCCTGCTTGAAGTTCCCAAATCCTCGATAGTCCTTGGTTAACAAATATAATTTTTGTTTATAATAATTTCATACATAAACATCAAAGAAACTATAACTGATTCAACGAGCCTTCACTGAATTCTCTCACCGAAATGATTCTTCATTGCGAAATAATCCAACAAATTGATCCCTATCAAACGAGTTCCAGCAATGTTGCAATAAATTGGAGGAATGAGTTCCACACAAACGCCTCCAATTAACTATATTAACCGTGTGTGAACATGCCCCACTCGTCTACTTGAAAAAACCTTATATTAATGCATCCTCGTTTGCTTACCGACTAATATTCATTTCCGTTTTGACTTCCTATTCAAAATCTCAGGGCTTTAAACCTTGGGCTTATTCTTTCTCATTTCTTCCTCCCTTGGCAGGGCACGGGAATAGAACACAGGAAGAACTGTGAGAGGCGCTGAAGATCGTAGGAGTGGCGTACGATAAAACTCCAGCAGAGTCATAATCTAGCAGTGCGAGGGAATGGAGGCAATTAACATTACAAGAGCTGGAGGAGGTTCACATCTTCCTCAGTTCAATCTATGTTTATCCCGTCCCCAGTCGTCATCACGCCCAACAAGGCTCAATGTATGGTGCAAATCCAGTAATGGGGACAATGTGGTCACGCTTTTGGATTACGGGGCCGGCAATGTCAGGAGTGTGAGGAATGCAATCCGCTTCCTCGGCTACCAAATACGCGACGTAAGCTCCAATTTAGAGTTATTTTTTTAAATTTTTATTTATGCTGTAAAATGCTTTTCCTCATCTCTCAAGACTGTAATTATTTATGCATTATCAGTTATGGATTGGGACGACTTCTCACGTTAGCTTTTTATAAACCATGACCAAGCATGCACCCCTGAACATGCCATGTTTTCTATGAAAACGGAAACGAGTATGTAGTGAACAAGTATTTTCAAGCTTCTATGTGGCTCCAAATGTCCAGTACTGCTATGGGAAACTGATTAGCTGCATTGTAGGTTCTGTTATAATAAAGATTTATGGCAAACTATATTATTTGGCTATAGACATCACCATGAGTGTATGTATGGGGCGTTACTCACTTGTGCATTCAAGCATGTCCCAAGAATGGATTCGTAACAGTTGGTTGGGCTGTAATTCAGCTGCGGATGAGTGGGAATTTACCACAACTAGCGCAAGTTTGATTCTCAGCGCACGCTATAACGGTTCTATTTGAGATTTATTGATACCAATAACAAGATCCTAGGCTATAATGTGGCCTTCTATTGTTGCTGGGACCAAGTATTGTAGGTTACCCTGATTTATAATTACGATGTTATTTCGGGTGAATCCCGTGGATTTCTCGTTCTTCTATGTGGCCTTCTACAAGAATGCCAGGTTATGGTGTTACAGCGTCATGCGCTCCTCCAAGTGGGGGCACACCCCTACACTTCATTTGGGGCATTTTCTCATGTCGTCCTTGTTGAAAAACTTGGGCAGCTGTACTGTAAAACGTGTCCCTGAAACTGTGAGGTGTTTCCCCACAGTGCGGTGCCCCTGGGTGCTCCCCCCCACCTTGAACAGGGAGATGCCTGGACACACCCCATGAATTTTCTGATTTGGCCCAGAAAAAAAAACAAACAAACGAACTCCCATATCTCCTACTCCTTTAACATGCCATGATATTAGAATCCACGACACTATATATCACTATAAGATGCATTAAAGGCCAAAGAAGAGGTGTATGATAAAAACTACAGTAGAGTCTTTGCTGAGCAGTGCAAGGGAATGGAAGCAGTTAACATTATAAGAGCAAGAGGAGGTTCATCTATTCTTCCATTCAACCTTTGTTTAGGCCCTCATTTGTCCTCACCTCACCCAAGGACCGGTATATGGTGTGCCTCCAGCAATGAGGGCAGTGTGGTGACTTTTTTAGATTAGGAGACTATTAATGCCAAGAGTGCAAGGGATTATTAATGTTAAGAGTACAAGGGATTTAATTCACCTCCTCAACTTTCAAATCCATGGTTTATTTATCTTTTCCCTGATTTATGTTATAAATGTTTTTCTCTCTCTTTCAAGGCTCCAATCATTTCTGCAGTATCAACCATGGCTTGTGGCTTTGTCTTACATTAGTTTTATAGATTGAGACTAAGGATGCATCCCTTGAAGTCGTCATGCTTGTTATGAAAATGGAAGTGAGTATTTAGTTATCAAATTTACAAACTTCCCTTTGGCTTTGATGTCTAGTTTTGCTATTAGAAATTGATTAGTAGCACCGCAAATCTATGTTCGTGGTAGCTACAATAGAGTGAGTAGGTGTACCATTTTTGAGCCCAAAGTGGACATATGATGAGCCCAAACAAGAGACCCAAGAACACCAATATTGATAATGGCATAAACCATGCCCACCGTGCCTAGACACTTGAACATTGATTTTCTTGGAAAAGTTGATATTCTCTTATGGTCAATGATTGCAATTGTCTTTATTCTCAGCACTAAATCGTTTCGGTGACAACTTGAACATTCGTTCATTCACATGGTAAATTGGAGTGCTGTTCATCTTCTTCATTGGCAGAGTAGTTAGCCACATTTTGTGATTCATTATTGAAAAGTAGCTAGTGAAGGTCTTCTTTGACTTGTGCCTTAGTCGAAGAGACGTCAATGAGTCCTTCTTTAGCATGCTCGAGTTCCCTAAAAATTAGGATGAGTTATGAAGCAGTTTGACTGATGCACTGAAGTGGGAGGCTCAGTTAATCGTCTCCTAGTGCGAGTTAGTTTTGGAAATTTACATTCCTAAGTCTCAAGCTCTAAATTGGGGCAAAAAAAAACTTGCCAGATTTAGCCTGTTTGATTTGCTTATAAGGAGGACCGAGGCATGAGTTGTATCATTATTCTTGAGCACGAGTTTGTGTGTGGAGCTTGTGAGAGAAAGACAAGCTAAGGAGAAGCTTGTACAACTTTTGATAGAGGGTAATTTCCTTGAGGAATGCCCTAGGATTTAGGAGGTATTTCCTAAATAATAGGAGCTCCTCCTGCGCCTCGCCAGGAAATAGGAGGTAATTGTAGGGATCACCGCAAGGGTTTAGGAGCTCAACAAGGCATGGAAATTGAGGAGCAAAGATCAGAATTCTTGCAAGGGTTTCAAGCTTAGAACAATCAGGGAAGACAAGAGTGTTTTCCGATTGAAACAAGCTGTATTGTAAGAGGTCTATTGCTCAAAATTTCCATCAATAAAATTCTCAATCAAGCAGAGGGTTTTCCCAGTTGGGTTCCCTAGATTTTTTTTGTTTTGCTATTGTGTGACTATGTTTTATTTCTGTTCTATTCCATTGCAAATAAGTAGAGAAATATAGTGTCTTTATGAATAGAAATTAGTTTACAAAATTGTTCATTGAAGCAATTGCAAAATTTCAAAGAAATTCTACATTCACTTTGATATCAAATACATTGATGCCTCTCCACTCCTCCCCTCTAAGATTATCTCTTGTTTCATCCACTTCTCTTCCATTCATAAATCATGACTAGATATAACATGTCAAATGCACTTTGGGACATTGCTCTTGACTCTTACCTCCATATCATCCACCACAATATACTTGCATGTCCTTATGGTAATTGCCTATTGAACAACTGGCATGACGAAGAATGCAAGACTATGCATAAAAACCTCTATTTTGTCCTCATGACTCATCTTGCATTCTAACCACACAAGGTTATTAACAATGTATCCTTTAGCAGAAGACACAAGGGTTTCTTGCATTAAGGAGACACATACTTATTTTGGCCCTCCACACCTCCCCTAAATGCTTTTGATGTTCCTCCTAAAAAGGCCTCCGTTACCTCTCACGTGGACTACAAGTTCTGGATTTGACATCTTATTTCTTTCTATGATTTGCCAACTTAACCCTCTGCCATTGTTCCTTCTCCTCCTACCTATGGCTACTTGTTTTCCTTGGGAAGATAAGAAGAGAGCTATTTAGGCTTGAACTACTAGTAGTGCAACTGAGGAGAAAGCCTCCAACTTGATTTTTTAGGCATGGTATTGACTCTCTAACACTCCATATTGTGACCTATTTAATGATGTAGTTTGCTTGGGTTTTCCTCCCTCTTGGCAATAACACATCCATTCGACTTTCAAATTGATAATAGTTTTGATCCAAATAATTATAGAGCCATCATGTTTGGGCATACCTTTGCCAAACTTTTTGCCCCAATTTTGGATACATAGCTTTTAGGGATAAAGGGGATGTAAGTTTTGGGAATAGTTACTAGACAAGTATTGTGGATTCATAGTTTAGGTTATTACTGAGGAGGTTAGGTGATGATCATCTTAAGTTTCTTATTGTTTTGTAGACTTCTACGGGACTTTTGATTTAGTTTTGAGAGAGTCCTTGTTCCAAAGATTGTGGAACATTAGATCTTTGAATCTACCATTGTTTGTATTATGAGGCTCTATGAGAAAGTTGTAGGATGCTTGCGCATTTGGTAGGGATTCTCTGATTTATTACGAATAGTATTGGGGTCAAATAGGGTTGCCCCTTGTCTTTGACAATATTTGGAGTTTTCATCAATGAGCACCACTTAGGGAGCACAACCATGTTGATGTTGGTTTGCTTCTGTTATGCAACCAACTCACAAAATAGAAGCAAAGAGAGATCAACGCCTTCAAAATCAGCCTCTTCGAGGGGGCAACCTCCTTTACATTACACAAATGAACAATTCTTGGATGATACAAATGACAAAACCTCCTTTCTATATATAGGAGTCTAACGGGTCACAATATAATCAAAGCCGACATAACAATTAATATAAGGGCACAACAATAACAATAGTGGGTTTATGGGGCAATAATATAACGATATGGGGACAATAGGGGCACAACAATAACAATCAAGCGCTAACAATGACAATAGTAATAGGGGGAATCACTAGAATTTATAGGGACCCTAACCTGCATTCTCTTCAAAAAAGTGTTGTCTTCAACGCTTGAGTATTCTGGATTTTATGGTATAAAATTCTCACCCTCCCATGTGGAACCTTCAGTGGGTAAGTTCTTTCAATAAGATTTTCCTTCTCGTCAAGTTTTGGTAATATTGTTTGAACTGGGAGTTTTGTCAATATAACCTTCTTTAAGCATGAAATGTAAAACTGGTGCACTTGGGAGTGCACGAAAGCCCAATTTGCTAATGCCATAGTACCAATCTTTTTTGCAATACTGTACGGATCCATAATACTTTGGTGATAATTTATTATCCTTCTTAGCTTGCTTGAGGGACATTTGTTTATATGATTGTAGTCGTAGGAATACCCAGTCACCCACATCATAACTTCTTTCACTGTAATGTTGATCTGCTTGTTGTTTCATTCTATTTTGCACCAAACTGAGGTTGTCCTTTAAGAGTTGGAGAACCTGTTGTTGATGCTCGATGTGATCTTCCACAGTTTGAACCTTAGAATTTTCTCTTAAATATGATGTGATGGACAATGGATGATATCCATAAAGTGCCATAAATGGGGTCATTTTTGTTGCAGTATGGAAGGAAGTGTTATACCACCGTTCAACCAGAGGTAACCATTTGACCCATTGTGTCTGTTTATTCGATACAAAGCAACGAAGATATCTTTCCAAACATTTGTTTATTATCTCAGTTTGCCCATCAGGTTGAGGATGATAGGATGAGCTATGAGTATGAGCTAACTGAGTACCAAGACAATAAAATAATTATGTCCAAAAATTTCCAGTGAAAATGAGATCTTTGTCACTTACAATAATTTTGGGTTTCCATGTAGCTTTTGAATTGTTTCCATAAATGCAGTAGAAACTGTACTGGCTTTAAATGGATGTGATAATGCACAAAAGTGTGCATACTTGGTAAGTCTGTCAACTGCCACCATGATGACACTCTTTCCCTCAGACTTGGGTAAACCTGTGATAAAATCCATTGAAACCTCCTCCCAACGTTGGCTTGGAATGGATAAAGGTTGTAATAGACCTGGGGTCTTAATTGTTTCAACTTTATTTTGTTGGCAAACCAAACATTCCGCCACAAACTTTTGAATATCCGATTTAAGGCCATCCCAAAAAAATTCCTTCTTAACTTTGTGGTAAGTTTTTAAAAATCCTAAGTGCCCTCCTAAGGGAGAGGTGTGCAATTCCATAAGAATCTTTTGTTTGAGTTGGGAATTCTTACATAGGTATAAACGATCTCTGTACTATAACGAATCATTTTTCCAGCGAAATGTATCAGATGTATTGAGATCTTGTTGTCGCTTATGAATAAGTGCCCACACTTTTTCGTCATTCTTCCATTTATCCCTTGCTTCGTTTATCCAATCCGGTTGAATAATATAAATGGCGCAGAACACTGCTTCCACATCCTCATCCTTTCTTGAGAGTGCATATGGCACAACATTTTGCTTCCCTTTTTTGTAGATGATTTCAAAGTCATAACTCAACATCTTTGTGACCCATTTCTGCCCTTTTGAAGATAATCTTTGTTCTAAAAAGTATTTAAGACTATCATGATTTGTTTTTACATTGAAGTGTCTTCCCATTAGGTAGGGTAGCCATTTCTTAAGTGCATGTAGTATTGCCAACATTTCCTTCTCATAAATAGCTTTGTGTAAATACTTTCCTTTGATTGGACGACCTTCGAAAGCAATGGGTCTTTCTTATTGCATTAAAACAACACCAATACCATTTCTTGAGGCATCACATTCCACGTTTTTGTGAAGTCCAGCGTAGCTAAGACCGATGCTTGGCACATTGCCTCTTTAAGATGTTCAAAGGCTTTCGTCGCTTCTGGAGTCCATGAAAATGCATCTTTCTTCAATAATGTTGTTAGAGGTGCTACTATTCTCCCATAATTCTTAACAAACTTGCGATAATTCCCTGTCAACTCGAGAAATCCTCGTAGGTGCTTTATGGATGTGGGGATTTTTCATTCCTTAATGGCTTTAATTTTGCTAGGGTCATGTCATGTCTCGACTCAACCACTTTTGTTGCGGATGATGTGGCCCGAGGGACTCCTCCCTGGAAGGCTTTTAAAAGGATAAAGGCAATTGGATACCCTTGCTAGCTTTTGTTACCTTATACATATGTTGGCAAACCTAAATGAGACGAATGTTACAATCTTTAATACCTCTAAGAATAGTCCTCCAAATTTCAATTCTTTTCAAAGGGGTTAAGGTTGAGATAACTACAGATTACACCTACTTAGGGGTACAATTGACATGTTGTAGATTCAAAATGAGTCAACTTGACTTAGCAGGCAGCTTGTATCTCTTTTCATTCTTGAGCACCAATGTTTCCATTGGCCATTTTAAGACATTTTGAGTAAGGTGTATCTTTTTGGCACCATCATTAAAACTATGGTTTTACATGGCTTGGATATATGGTGGACTAGATTGAATCCAACTAATTTGGCTTTTGTAGAGAGATTCTAATATATCATCCTTCAATGTATAATCTATTGTAAATGGACTATCCCATGGGCCATTGTTCAAGGTAAGGTTGGTGTCTGTTCTTTTTGTCTTGAGAGTATGTTTAATCTTGCTTTTTTCTTCATAGGATTTTCATCATAGGGGCCTTAGTTGTTGGGCAAGAGCAATATACCAATTTGGCTCTTTGCTCCTTGTATGGGATTATTTCCCTAAGTCTCTTTAGACATAGGTTGTGCTGGTTCTTGAATGTTTTATTCCTCCTTTAGTGCATCAACATTTTTATTGAGCACCACCCTCCCTTTAGATACTCTTTAGACATCTTGTTCATTGGCACTCCTCAAAAAGGGAAATTGATAGGATGGTTAGGGATAACATGTACTAATGGGACATCTTATTTGTTTTGTGTGTTCTCTTGAGTGCTTGTTACACTTTAGGACTAGTGCTTGTGACATTGTTGGTCTTGATATAGGATTAGCACTCGTGACCACCTCTTAGGATTAGTGCCATCTGTTGAGGTCATGGGAACATTAGTCTAATTGCTATATCTTTTGATTCTCTCACATGCCTATGTAATCTGACCCTTTGTCTATCCTTTCTCCTCCCTAATTGTATATATCACCTCTTTTGATTTTCCCATATCCCTAGTCTACTCACCCCACTTGTCGTTACCCTCTTCCTCTTCCTTATATGTAGTTGTGGCTTGTTTCAAGCCCACACCAACCACCTTTCCTACAACCTCCTCCCTCATCTTCCTTACCCTCCTTGCTATCCCTAATCCCTATCCTATTTGTCTTCCTTTACCCCTCCCACTGGCAAATCCCCTCAATCATGCCTCCTCTCCGTCCTCCTTACCCACATACTCTCCCATGGCTACAACCTCCACCCTTGCCAATTTTGACTACATGTGGGCTCCCAAATGAGCAATTTGTCATCCTTCATAACTTAGGTGTAATTTGTAGAAGCAAGGATAGGTCATGGCCGTGTTGAAGGATCTCCACGTAGGTTGCTTTTGGACAATGCAACAGGGATTTAATGTCCTTGAGGGATTAATTGGCTCAAGGGACGAAGTAGCCTATCGATCCCCATAGGCTATAGTCCTCGATAAATTGGAAAAACCCCAAAGTACCCAATGTTTGGGGCAGCTGGGGCAAAAAAGCCCAAAAATGGGGTTTGATGTGAACCTTGCTCAATTAATTAAGGAGAAAAATCCCGTTAAGGAAATCTATAAATAGAAGAGGGTTAGATTCCAATGAGGCATCAGTGGGATTGGATCATTACTTTGACTTATCTAGATAAGAGCATAGATCATCTCTAAGAAGATGATACATGACATCAGTTGAAGACATGCTGCTTCAACTAATTCTCCAAGGTGACTCCTTCACCTATCGTTGTGCTGCATTTCGTCATCATGTTGCACCTCACCGCTGCACCATGCTGCACCCATCATCACTATGCTGCATCTCATCACGCTTCATTAATCATGACTGTACCCATCACTGAACTGCATTATGTGCCATTGCTGCACCATGTTGCCATCTTGACCTATGTGTTGGCTGCACCTTGCTTGCTTGTTGTCCCTTGCTTGCTTGTTGTTCCTAGCATGCTTGTTGTCCTTAGCATGCTTGTTGTTGCATGTTAGTTGTCCCTTGCATGCTAGCTGTAACATTGCATGCTTGGTGTATTTGCCGCTAAGTACCATACAACTATTCCAATGTTAGTTAGCTGTCCCTTGCATGCTGCTTTCCTTCGGAGACAGATGCTTTGGCTGTTTTGGCAGTTCCCGGCAGTTCTGGCAGTCTCGACAGTTCTGTCTTTTCCGACAGTTCTGGCTTTTCAGGCAGTTTCGACATTTAAGGCATTTCCGACTTTTTCGGCTTTTTCGGCAGTTCTGGCTTTTCCGGCTTTTTTCGACAGTTCCGACTTTTCCGACAGTTCCAACATTTCCGACTTTTCCGGCAGTTCCGACTTTTTTGGCTTTTCCATCTTTTCCAGCAGTCCTGGCTTTTCTTGCAATTCTGGCTTTTCTGGCAGTTTCGACTTTTCTGGCATTTCCATCTTTTCTGGCTTTTCCGGCAATTTCGGCTTTTCCGGCTTTCTGCCCTTTAGATCAGGGAAACGTTATTCCTTAAGATCTCTCCTCCTACTAAAACCCAAAGACAAGTAGAGAGAAGAAGAGATCCCAAGTGTGTTGAAATGACTTGAAGGCCACCTCTATTTATACTAAAACGTTGAGCACATGTGGGGTTTATTTGGTTGCTGGCCGACCTTGACGAATTGTCTTATAACGCAAATAGATTCATAACTCCATGAATACTTATCAGAATTGGATGATCTTTAGATCAATCTTACACCTCTTGATGAGAGGGATCCAAGAAAAATATCAGCTGCCATAAATAAGATGACCCACATGGAGTTTGGCCCTAGTTGCCAATTTTAACATAGGGCTTGCAATATCTTGAGATCCCATCGTCGGATTTGCTTGAAATCTGGAGGGCCTCTAGGGCTAGCTTCAACGCAGTTGTGGACCAAAAATCGAAGTATTTGGATGGCTAGATTGTGAGATAATTGATGCCCTAGGTGACCTAATGGGCTAGGCCTATAAAATAAGAGGGAGGAGAAGAAATAAGGTTTAAGGTGATCACCTTATGGTGGACCAGTGCCTAATCCTTTGGGGAGATTTGGAGTCAAGAGTAATTATGACTATGGACATTGAATTTTTTATGTTAAGGAGGCCTCAAGGACAACATCGCATATCATTAGGGCAGCAACAAAAGCAACTTCAAGAACTTTATACTTCGTTTTGTAAAATTGATGGCTTATCAAGATGAATTTCAATGAAGAAGCATCTCTAGGAACATTCATTCATAATACATGGCCCATAGATGAAGCATCACTAGCTAGAAACCAAATTTCCACAACTTCGCATAAATGGATGCAGTAAATTAGCCCTAGTATAGCAAAATCCCAACAACAATGTATTTGACAAAAGTAGGAAAAAATAGCATTAAATTGCACTTACATGTATTAAGAGTATATCCAACCATCAAGAATTTGCCAATCAAGAAGCTCCAAGACAAGAGAAAATAATCCAAACATCAAGATTCATTCCATGCTCCAAAATTCGTCCTCCAAGAAGGATAGTGAAACTCTCAAGAGAGATACAAGTCCAATCCAAGGGATGATGCTAAAATGAATCCACATCACTTGTATTTATACACTTCTAATGAATTCGATTTAGCTATTGAGGCCTACATTAGACCTTAGAATAAAATAATGTGCAAAATAACTAACTTTTGGGGACAAGCCCAACAAACTAGCTCATAAACAAAAGAATAAGCCTCTCAAGAGGTCGAATGATCAATAATACATGTCGTTGGGCCTTGTAAGAGGCCTGATGAAGTCCATAGGTGCCATAATGAGAAATATGACTCCCAAAAGTAGTGGACAAGGGGTTGCCCCTTGTTCTCCAAATAATAAACCTGTGGTGCTCCCGATGGGTGGGGGGCACACAAGTGTCCTCATGGGTCTCCAAATAGATTGAAGATGCTTGTAGACCATCTGCAAGGGCTCAGATGATGGTGTAAGTGATGCCACATCATCATACAGGTCCTGGGTCATCTGCCAAGTGCATGATACAACTATGGGGCCGACTGGGCATGGTGAACCAGGTGCATCTTCCTCGTCCAATAGATGAAACTTAAGCAATCTCTGAACATCTTTGGGGATCCATGGAATGCTGTCTACTGTTGTGGATGCCCATGGCTCACTACACACACCCTACATGTGCCAATGTAGCCCTCTGGAGAGTTAGGACCTTGTATAGGGAGACCAAACCCAAAATGGAGACCATCTGCAATCTTGCATAAGATCCAATGCATCCCCTTGCCTTCTAGTACAACAAGTCATTTAAAGAAATTGAGTTAAAGAGCTTACAAACCAGGGATAACAGGTGGACACTTCATAATGACATGCCCTTCCATAGTGGGCTTTGGCATGTGTTAATGTCTCCAAGCTCCAAGGGGGGTTAACGAAGTGCCCTATTGGGTGGTGTCTACTTTTAAAGGGGATGATATGTCCAAGGTACATCCTTCAAATGGTGGTGGGATGTGATAAAGTGATGGAACAAAGTAAGTGATGGAGGGGGCAATACTGGGTCACATGCCAAGGTACAAGGGTAGCTAATAAAGGGGAAGCCCACACTTGGGTATATAATGTATAGGAGGGAACAATCGTGGTACATGAGTTACCCTGGCCTTGATTTTTTCTGCCCTTTTTCATATGCCTTTTGCCTTTTATGATTTTCCTTTGGTTAATTGCTCGGGGCTCAAGGTGTAACAACATGATATGTAAAGTATATCAGTGGATACCCCCTTTGAGGTGGGGCGGTTCATTGCTCATCAGGGGTTGGGACAATCATGGGTTCCTAAATGATAAAAGAGGCTCATCTAGGGTCTATAGGAACTAGGGTGATGGCCATGAGAATGGAGTAGAGGTCATGCATTGGCTTTTCCCATGTGCTAAATGTGTTTGTCCCGACCATCTTTTGCATTTTGTGGTACATTTTCCTGTTGAATGTGGCCAATTATGCTTTTACTTTTCTTTTCAGTTGCATCAATCTCTGGGTCATCGTTCCAGGCCTGACCTAAGGTGTGGGCAAGGGGAAGGGGAGGCTAACCCTATGTGGACCCAGTGGAGGAATGTGGACCAAGGAGGGAGAAATGATGAATGGGGTTATAATGAGCAGAGGGGGAGCGACCCACTTTCAAACATACGATCATGACAGATTGGTGAGGGACCACATGGCTGGCTCAAGTGGCGGAGGAGTGGCACAATGAGCTAGTTGGTGGCCGCAAGGGGCTGCTCTTTGAGGACCATCTTGGAGAAAAAATTTCTCCTAGGGATATCATCCACAAAATGGTGGGTAACAAGTTCCTCAAGATTGATTGTGGTAAGAGAGATGTCCAAGTTAGAGGATTCTTGATTCGGATCCCAATCTCTAGAAGGTCCACTATTATATTTTGGACCTGTACGAAATAAAGGCAAAGGTAAGAGTGCACATAAACAAGATCCTCAGCCTTTTGCGAATCTGACTTGTTGTGCTTCACTCGATAAATAAAACCATACATGCTCCAATTCCTTTTTGTTGATGAGAAACTTGCCACTTGTGAAAGAATACAAATGTCAAAGGTTTGTAAATGTACACCATTTGCTTCATGAAAAAACCACCATCTAACCATACTTATGGTGCTTCTCTCATCCAATGTTGATATTTATGAATAACCATCCAAACCAACAATAAAATTAGCAAATTCTTCTTTCACATTCGTGTGTAGCTAAGTTGGAAGTAATCTCATAAGGGTTGTTTTCACTCCACCCATCACCTCCCTTTTTTATGTGGTGCCTTGCTCTTGCCATTGCTTTGAGCAATGAGGTCTTCATGATAAAATATCATGTTCAAGATATGTGCTAAAATTTGCAATGGAGTGTTGAATTGGTTCCACCTCTGAACATTGATTTTTTCATTGAATTAACAAAATGATTATCAAGAAACAACACCTGAGGAGACTCCTATGAAATGATTTCTGTAGTTTTCTTAACCATTGTATTGATGCCATTTTAATCCTCTCCCAAGAAATGTTTGTTTGTGTCGACATTTTGTAGAAGCTGAAATGCAGGTGATGTGAACCTGAGCAAGAAATCTATCTTGCTTAACCGCTCCCCATTGAGACATAATTAGCGCACCATAGTTCCTGGCTCTGAATTTGCTTGTCTCCACTCAACACAAAATTGATTCACCACCATGGAAACTAATGGCCGCTTAACCTCAATAAGGTGGCTCAACTATTAGAATAATTCTAATTTAGTTTAATGCTCATTCTTCTAGCTGTTGCTATTTTCATTTCTTTAGCAGTTTCTTATATGAAACTGAATCTTACATAGAAACTTGATGTTTCTATCTTTGTAAATATCTCTGTATTATTATTGAGTATTGTTGCTCAATCAATTCATTGAATTCATTTGGAAATCCATATGCGTGTTTCGCACTGTTTTATGGTATCAGAGCAGGTTTTTGAGTTATTTCTGTTATTCCTTTCTAAGGTCGAGTCCTCTGTAAGCCAGGCAGCCTTCACTGAGTCTCAGCTTAGGCTTTGCTCACTGTGATAAACGCTTACAGTCGTCCATCTCGATACAGAAGTGGATCGTTCAAAATAACCCATCAGCTATTGCTCTCTGTCTTGGATTCGTTCTCCTGTTGATTCAATTTTTTTTAAAATTCGTGGTGGTTCCAGCGAATTTTTTTGGAGATCCGGAAGCTCTCGGGTAAGCGGATTCACATACAACTCAGTGATTCGCGTGTTCGATTTTTTTTTTAAGCGGAAGGTTCAACAACTCAGCGGTCAAACAAATTTGTTTTACGCTCACGGATATATCACCTGTGCGTATATATTCGGTGCGGGTATCGTGGCTGCGAATATCATCCGGGTTAGAGTATTAAATTGGTCAAGCGTAAATCCGTTAAAGTGATTGCAGATTTTTTTTTTACACAAAGTTTGACGCACGCAGGGTTCATACACAGTCACCGGTTTTTTTTCCGCAGGGTTCATCCAGTCAGCAAACCGGATCCGTGGTCGTATAATTGGTCAAGCGTAAATCCGTTAAAGTGATTGCACATTTTTTTTTACACAGTCACAAAGTTTGACGCACGCAGGGTTCATACACAGTCACCGGGTTTTTTCCGCAGGGTTCATCCAGTCAGCAAACCGGATCCGTGGTCGCATACTTAGTCAAAGTTTGACGCACGCAAATCGTGCCTCAGTCCACGTGCTCGGTCCACGTGCTCGGTCCACATGCTCGGTCCACCGTCCAGGGTTTCCTGCAAGACAACGCACGTGAAGAAAAAAAAAATACCGCAGATATTTTTTTCCTCGTAACTATCTACAGCAAATCACCGTTCTATATATATATTTATATATACCTTTGATACTACTGTTCTGTCTCATTTCAAATCGTAGCACAAAATCAGTTCTTTTTTAGTGTGTTACAGGAGACCACGAATATCTTTATATTATTGGTTGATTGAACTGATACATATTACACACAGTCATCTTTCTGGGTTGATTCATATGCTCTTGGTAGTCTGAATCACTATATTTGAGGCTGATTCATTCAAGAGAATTAAAGGGCTGCTGGTTG